>OMLF01016585.1:23278-58579 GCA_900302615.1 Holocentrus rufus | reverse complement strand
GCTGATGCTTTGTCTCTATTTACATGACCATGAATTTGGAAGAAAAAAAACACCCTAAAATATTTAGATTATTTTAAAAACAAACAGATGATTTTTAAAGTAACCTTAAAAGGTTACTTAAAAGGCAAGCTGATGTTTGTGTTTTTCCCATTAAACATTTATCATCCAACACAAATCTATTACTGATAAAATTAAAATTAAAATATTACAGCAATTGCAGTAGCAGCAATAGTGTTCGTGTGTTAGTGTTAGTTGCAAGTGTTAACACTAGAGAGGCCAGTGGAATGAGACTTAGGCCTAACAAGTCAGCCGAGGGAGATAAATTTAGCTCTAATTATCTTATGCGATTTTGAAAATCTGACACTGAGCTGATTTCAAATATAAAATTCAAAACAACTGTCTGCTGAATGTAGCTTGGCCTTTCTGATGCTAATCCATCCATTTCAGATGTCTCAGTACACTGTCAGGACCACATACCTCTTTGAACTCCTGAATTTGGGACTGCTCGAACATGGAGAAGACATTGGAGCAAGCCTTCTGAGCTCCCCTCTGCCTCTTATTAGCAGTCTTCTTACTTGCCTGAACATCATTTAAATATTAAACAGAGAAAGTGAACACCGGATCATATAGCAGATGCTTTTATAAACCTTTAAAATACTGAAGCTGCAACTTTCAGAATGACATTCAGTAAATACATCAATCAACTGTCCACTAAAGCAATAATAGCAGACAATAATTCAAGATTTCTAAATTATTAGACAAATTGTGTTCGAAGGATTACAAAAGGAAAGTATCAGTAAACCCTGAAAGTCTCATTAACTTACTTACCATGTCTGTATGAGCTTGTGTGTTTTTTCAGTCTGTCGTGTCCCAGACTAGGTGTGATGTTGGGATGGGTTTTATGTATGACCCATCTTATCTGCCACCCTCCTATAATAGCCTATGGAGGGCAACACAGTCCCTTACATGGTCATCCCGTCTCTCTACGAGTCTCTAAAGGGACCTGATAAGAGTTGAAGTACCCAGAATTCCTCTGGGCTGGAGAACATAGAGATAGTGAGAGCAAAGAGGGTCTGGGATAGAAAATACAGGGCGCAGAAAGTGACCTGTGACGGTGACATGTGAAACTAATGTCAAATAATGTTAGAGACACTGAGGTCAACTAAAGCTTATTTACTTTCACTGCTGTTTTATAGACAGGAGCCTTCTCGTTTTGGTAAAAAAAAAATTGTGTGTAAAAATCTATATGGTATCTCATCCCATTACAACAATTTACAGCTAACAGTGTCCTGATCCTGATGATGTAATGAATTTTCCATTAGTATCATTGAAGTTATTAGTTGTTAGTCATTGTTAAGGTGAAGTTACACATCACCAATAATCTCACATTTGTGACTGGTTGACAGTTGTGGCTTAAATATTATTTTATTTTTTATAGCTTCATTTAGCATTTCACAGTTATTATATTTTTGAAACCAGAAAATTTCAATCTTGTAATAAACCCCATAATTATTAATAGTTAGGTGTTTTAACATTAAGGGAAGGAAATTTTCATAATTTTAATTGAACATTAAAAGGATTATTACATTATTAGCTCCACATTGTTAGTGTTAATATTTTATTACATTAAAGGGGCCTTATTGTAAGTAGTGTTGATGTTCTCTTAGAGTCTCTTTTCAGACTCTGCAACTCCACGAGGTTCAGGACCACTTAGCTGACATATTTTTTTGTTTTATAACTTATAATGGTCCTGTCAGCTTGTTTTTTTTTTTTTTCCCATCCCATTTATTTTAGCTGTGACATCATATCCCAGTCTGGCTGATCAGAAAAGAAAGTTTCATAACATGAAACTTAATTATTTTTTAATTATTGAAAGTAGATGAAATTATGGACATTCAATTAAAAAAACAACAACAACAACAATTTATCACAGAGCAATTTTATTTACAGTCAGGCTTATTCACATTCAAAACACAAAGTCATTATGAAGCACATATGAAAAATTAAAACCTTTTGGCTAATATATAATGTTGTAAACATAACTTAAATATACAATATGCAAGACATATTTCATTGCACTTCAACAGTCAAGACTACACAATAAAGCAATTTATTTTAATTTAGTCATAATAACACCTCTGAGTTTAAGTTTACAACAGCATATACAAAAAATATCAACCGGCCAGTCTGCACTGGTATTATATTACATTATCATCAATATTACATCAACCATTTTCAAAATGGGTTGGTTTGCACCCAAACACTATAGGCAGTCAGTGACACACAAGGAGCGTGTATTTAGAAAGAGCTTTCATGCCACCTAATGTTTCTGGGTGCAGCAGTGAACCTACGTTAGATATTCAGAAACATGCTGAAATTGCTACAAGTGGGTCTTTCTTTTTCTAATTCTACAAATATCTATAATACAAGTTGTTGCTGGTTTCTTGTCTGTACATCTTCAAACAGCGACGTCCCCTCCTCACACACTGACTCACTTCCCTCAGCCACAGCCTGGACAGGGCCGGAGCTGGACATCCGTGGACGAGGACTCATCAACTTTCTCAGGTCAGAGTTCATCCAAGCTTGCTTTGCTCCGTTGCGGCGGGCGGACGGCTCACCGCACAGCACCCTTACTGCGTCAGCATGCAAGCTGCCATCTTACAGGCCACTGCTGAAATCAGGGCTGCCCCGCGGCCGCTCCCCTCCTCCGACTGGATGAAGGTGATCTCGCAGTGAGGTGTTAGCTCCCTGACAATTTTGTGGAACCTGTCTTGGAAACTGGGAGAGGGGAGAGAGGATGAGAGAGGATGAATATCGGTCATATCTTTCTCGGCACTTTTTCACCTTCTCATTCTTTTTCCAATTTACCATCTGTCCCATTTCTTATCATTAAAAAGCCCAGGGGATTCTGGCAGTTTCAAAGAAGACAAATAAGCCATCAATTAAAGAAAAAATCCAACCTTGGAAACTGTTAAACATCATCAATCTGTGATGCTCAATGCATGAGTAAATTTTATTGTTTATTGTTGTTTTTTGTATGCCTCATGTACTTCTACTTAAGTTAGGGAGTGAGGCCATGTAAGTGGAGAGAGAAATGGCAATAGCAGCATAGTAAGCAAGAGAGCAAAATTTTCTTGTGGCTGCATTGCATTCTGGGATTTTGCGGCTACTGCATGATTGTGTTGGTGAAAGAATCAGGAATCCCTTGTTTTTGATTCACCAAAACGTGACATTAACTGCTGGTGTTTTACACAGCTGAAAAATGTTCAGCTTTGCAAAAACCTACAGTGCTGAAAAGACATGGAGGGCCATTTTGAAAGCTATTTTTATTCTAAAATTCAGTTGACTGCAGTTCGTCCTCTCTAGCTGTAACCTCTCCACTCCTCACCAGGGATGCAGCTTGTAGACAGAGCCATCGACCCCCACTGTGATCTTGAGGGCCTCCTGGCTGCGTCGCTCCCTCATGAGGTTGATCACTCCAGCGAGACCGGCTCCGCACATGTGAGCCGAGCGGGTGGAGACGCTCTCACACACCAGGTGCACGATGTCGCAGTCCAGCTCTGATGGCAGCACACCCAGCGAGGACAGGATGTTGTAGATCTGCTTCCTGTCCCCAGAGTCACTGACGGAAGAGACAAAAGACAAATGTAAACTACCAGCAGTGAATTCTTCATGACGCACATTTGCATATCATGGCTGTAAATTCACATATGTGCTATCCAAATATTTCCCACCAATACCATCTACGTAACATGCATTTTGATTGTAGCAACATGTCTTTACATAACCCACAATTGCTTTCCTTCTTTTTTATTACATGGTTGATTTTATTGTTTTTTTTCCCTTTTGTTTTAATTGCTCTCTGTTTGTGTGGTTATATTCTGTTTGTGTTTTTTCCCCCTTATTATTGTTGATGATGCAACAATTAGCCCACGGGGATCAATCTGTTTTTTTTTCACATGCAACACTTGATGAAAATCTAACTATTTCAACTTGATTGCAGCCAGGTCCGGGCTTGAAGAGGCAGATTCTCACCTCTCCACCTGCGAGACGTAACGCGTCTCAAAGCTGCCACGTGTCTTCAGCAGTTCTGAGGCCTCGCCGTTAAACAGCAAGTCCTCATTGACCAGCTTCAGCATGACCAGTCTCACCAGCTCGCCCATGTACTTCCCACTGATCAGCTTCTCATATCTGCAGGGAGGGAAACAAGAAGAAAACGAGTTAAGAGAACTGAGAAAAACTTGTGAGGTTTGGAGAGGTGAAAACAGTCAGAGGAGGGTGGGACAGTGAAGGAAAGAGGAAAGATGTGTGCGTCACCAAACACATGAGCAAACAACTTTCCTCCTCTACAAGGGTTGGGCTTAGAGAGCGGAGCAGGATAGCAACCTGCACATCCCTCTGGGCCCGAGAGCTGAAGAGGCTGAGTGAGGCTGCATGGGCTCAGCAGTTGTCTTGTCTGTCAGTGCGAAAGGTAAACAGCCATTAGGCCTGCAGGCACTATGGCAAGCACTGCAGAGAGATCATTAATCTGACACCCCCGCCTGCGTACTGACCGCTGACGTATGAGCATGCCAACCACTCACAAACATCCACCAGGAAAAACAGCTGGTACCTTAGCAACCACGCAGAGACCCCAGATGAGGAGTCAGGTGAGTACTGTCACAGAACGGTATGAGGAAGAGAAGAAGAGAGAGAGGGCGCGTGTGAAGGAGTGTGTGGCACGTTTTCTAATTACAAGCCTGCTCGTGCCCTAAAATCATGTCAATATCTCACTCTTGATACCTTCTTCTTCTTCTTTTCTTACTCTGAGAGAATATAAACCGCCCTGATCAAGACTGTGTTGATTCAGATTGGTATATGTAGTTTGTATATGATATAGAATTGTATATATTATGTGTATACTGTATATAGTGATGTAGCATGGTATATGACATGTAAACAACATGGTTTGTAAAGCCCTTTGAGTCATGCTTGTGATAGAGGGTTATATAAATACATGTGGCTTTCAACTCGAATACTTTTTGACTAGTCTAGCGTATTAAATGCAGCCTATGACTCACAGCTGGTGTCCAGGGTTTATTGAGGTCTCATCCACCACTCGGTCATACTCCAGCCTGAACTCCTCCAGCTCCCCGTTGTCTCCGAACGCCCCCCACTCCGTGTTCACGCACATTCGGCCCTCCTCGCCCTCCACAAGCTCCACCGTCCGCATCTCCTCCATGTAACACGCATTGCAGCCAGTGCCTGGGAAAGTGCAGAGATATTGAGCCTTGATGTGTTTAAATCTAAACTGTAGGTGTCTGAGCATGCAAATGTGTGTGTGTGTGCATGAGTGTGTGTGGATCGCTCCTTACCAACAATCATCCCAACTTCACAGCTGCGATCTTCATAGTAGCAGGAGATCATAGTAGCCACTGTATCGTTCACCATGGCAACCACATCCATCTCAAAATCCTAAAAAACAATGAGGCAGCAAAATGTATTTACAATCATCATCCCGGTGACATGACTCTGTTTTGCTCTTAATAATGATTAATGTTCATTCTAATGAACTTACCCCTCTCCTCTTGATAGCATCTCTCAGTAGACCCACAACATTGTTCCCCTCTGCCCCAGAGGCCTTGAACCCTTTGGTCCAGTTAAGCAGGATACCCTGGGAGAAGAGAACGCATAAATCTGTTAAATAAATACATGTACCATCAGTGACCATGCAACTTTTGGAACAACAAATCTCGGAAAATTGAAAATGAGTGTTTTCAGTATTGAGAAGTTAAACAAATGGCTTTTATCCCCGACAACGTTATTATGTAATCACCCTTTGTTTACCATCTGTTCATTATGTAATATGTTGCCAAATGCAGCGTTTTTTTAAGTGGGATCCAGGCCCCTCAGGACCCTCTTTCAGTATGTGCTCAGCAAAATAAAGAAGAGTTTAATTTCACTGTTTAATTCACTAGAAATTGTTATGATACAAAATAAAAAAGTCACCACTTTGAATTTATTTGTCATTGTTCAAAAATCGCTTTAAATGCACAGACGGTCGTCTGTGGCTTATTAATTAAAGTCATCTTGAGGGTCTGGAATGTGAAAAAGACCGAAAACCCCTTGCCTAATGCATGACAAACTTTAGAGCCTACCTTGTCAATGTCCTCGTGTCGTACGGGAAAGGAGAAAGTAAAACCCAGAGGAAGCTTCTTGTGTTTGATTTGGTGTCTGTCGAGGAAGTCTGAGATGCACTCCGCTATATAGTCAAACAGCTGTGGAGAGAGAGAGAGAGAAAGAGGTTGTGAGAAGTGTGTCGCTGCAAAAGACACACTTCTACCAAGCAAAATCATCTGTAAATGTTTAACTGTAAGATCAGAGCCAACAGAGTTAATTTAACACTCTTAGGTAGTTCTGAATATCCACCACAGAATCATTTCAGCTCTATGAGTGGACAAGCAACTCTCTATAATCGACATTTGTCAAATCCAAATAACTTTCCGTGAAAAGTCTGGGCAAAATGCTGTGTAAGTACATGCACACTCACCATTTCGGCTGTCCCTGTCATGGCATCTTCAGGGATGGAGTACATCTGGTTCTTGGTCTCCACCTTCCAGCCCCTCTCCTCATCTTCGCCCACCTTCACCAGCATCACACGGAAGTTTGTCCCCCCGAGGTCCAGAGCCAGGAAATCTCCCACCTCTGACACGACACACACATCTGAATGCATTAATCCACTTTCCCTGCCCAGGCTATAGGCATCAGATTCCTGCCATTCACCAAGCAAATGAAAATTAGCGACACCTACAGGATTTCATCTGATAAGTAGTGATTTTCTACCTGAGCCCTCCGGGGTGGAGCACACGTAAGTGGGAAGCATTTTGACGCTGGCCTCTTTGTGCGTCTCTAAACGCAGTCCTCTCTCCATCTCACACTGCATCCTCTTCATCACCTCTTTTAGCTCTTCCTTGTTCAGCCTGAACTCCGACAGGATCTGCTCCACCTGCGAGCAGAGAAGAGCAGAGGAGGTCAGAGATGCAAGAGCAAATCTCTTTCCTTAGTTGTGACACAAGCACGTTTCCTGTAACTCATTTTCAAATATCAGAGAGAGAATGGCATGAGGAAAAATGGGAGGAAAATGAAGAAGCAGTGGCAATAAATAAGAATACAGACCACAGACGAGTTGTACAAGTCAAAGAAAGAGAAGTAACACAAACTGCAGTACGAATGCTACAAAATTCCCACATACAACTATTTTTTTGACAAGCTACAGGACAAAGTGGCATCTCAACATCTAATACAAAGCTTCTCACCCAGAGCTTCTTCTCAAACAACATGGAGCAGTCTGTGTGTGAAGACTAGGATTAATTCAGACGACACTTACATAGGATTAAAGAGTAAAACTGTAACGTTACTAATTGACTATGAATTCTTCTCATAACTAAACGCAGACCATACCGTGAATTTTGCGACAAGCGTGCCTTACCATGAAGATCTTATCAACCACAGAGCTGTAGCTACAAGGCATCTTCACCATCTGGTTGAGATGAGAGCTGACACATGGCATCTTCGCAAGCTTGGCTAAATGAGCTTCTCGGCGTGTATCTAGGTGTGTGGTGAGTGTGTGTCTGTCCCGCGTGTGTGCAGAGCCAGTGAACTGTGAGTACCATTGAACAAGAACCTCAGCTGTTTTTATGCTCAGGTGAAGTGGGCTGGTCATAGGAGACGGTGGCCTCTTGTGCACACAAATGCCCACCCCTTTCAAAAACTCCCCCATCAGGCCATAGGTTCACACCCACACACATAGAGTAGTGTAACCCCCCTATAATGCAAAAGACCAAAATCTGTGTGACCTACTTTCAAAAGGAATTATCCACTGCAGCCTATGGAATGAGCTTTGTGGACATTAAAACGTTGTTTCAGAAATGTCGCATGAGCAAAGTTTTCAATATTGTGATCATTAAATCTACACTTTGGGTCTCTCTGCATAACTTAACTGAATTTGCACAAATAATTTATTAATTTATTCATCTGTCCATCCAAAAGTGCCTTAACTCTTATAATGGATGCGTCATTTTAACACATCTGGGTGTCTTTGCGGGGATAACACATACTGGTGTTATTTTTCATTTCACATTTTAGCACAATATATGTTGTTATAATTACCATGGTTTGTATCAAAAGTTGGTAGAATAGTAAATTCTACCACAGATGCATTAAAATGGGTGCTTTAGAGTGTACAAAAAAACCCATGAAACATCATTGCCTTGTTTTACTTTCAACACATGCTCTTCTTGATTACATCAAATTGAATTCTGATTTATAGACTTTGTGGGTATAAGATAAAAGATATATGAAATTATAAAATATGATGAAATTAGAAAAGAGCTTCACAAATGCAGATCATTTTTACATACCACTAAATCATCTTCCCCTGACAATATATAGAACCCACTACCCATTACTCTTCCTACTATGCAAAGTATCACACATGACCTACCAAGAAAGAGTTAAGATAAGTTTGGTAAATTATTGTTTGCTAAAGTGTGGCAAGGACAGCCCTCTGGCCTGGGGTCAATTCAACCTGCTGACATTTTACAACGTGCCAACTAGCAAAATCAAATCTTTCTTTTTTTTTGAGCACGTGGATCATTTCATTGAAAAGTTGCAATCCAGCTGCGCTGTTGCACAATCAAACTATTTTCAGCTGCAGACCACACGATATTTGTAAAATTAGCAACACATCTAAATTTAGCGGCAGCAAGGGATGAATGACCTCTAAAACCAACAATGTTGCGGTGCAGGTGAAGGTCTCTTAGGCTTATCTCCACCAATAGTTTACTGTTAGCTGTGACCCCTGGCTGTGGGTCTAAAAAAAAGCTCCAGAAATAACTACATGACCCTTTAGCCCAGTGCCCTGACTTTAGGATTTTACAGTGACTAAACCAAGTCACTGACACTGACCTGAAAACTCAGGCCATCATTTATATCATGCATACAATTATTCCTTTTTTATTACTTTAGTTGCGAAGGGAAATAACTTCATCTGGAATTTTGCGAGTAAACTGTACAATGTGTTTTAGACGTTGCCCAAGAGGCCCAGCTATAAGAGTATGAGTTTGGACAAACTGTTGTGACTGTGATCAGCCACACTGTGTTCATCATCTGACTGGGTTTAACGTAAGGTGACGATAGCAGGAAGCAGAGAAGATGGATCTACAGTAAAGCACTTACCTGAAGTGATGAATGAAGTAACTTGAGGGATCACACATGGACACACACATGGACACACACGGGGACACACACACAGCTTTGGTTTGGTTTGTGCCACGTCCATTTATGGATAAGAGTTGAATGTGTGCCAAGTGCTTGTCCATAGCTGATTATCCGGCTAATTTAACCTAACGGGTTGTTTGCACAGAGACCTGCCTGATGGATCTCCACTCACCCAGCTGCCTCTCTCAGAGTAAACTTCAAAGACCAAGCCACCATGTTATTCAATTACAGGAAAAGGAAATGTAAGGATGTTTAGACTTATATTACATCATACATCAAAGTGTTTATGTCATTGCCTTTTCATTCCACAGTTGAGCTGATTCGTTATGATTAGGGCTGCAAGGTTGAGTCGTTTCACCCCCTCAGTTGTCATACTGCAAGAAATATTTAGACCCTTGCTAAGAATGGACCAAAACAGCTGTACTCATGCAAAAGATTCTGCAATTTGTGACAACTCTGATTCCAAAAAATGACTGTCAAATATGAGGCACACTTTGTTACAAAGTTTGTCATGTTATTGTGTGGTAAATACTTAAAGAGGCATAAATTAAATGTATATTGGGTTGGCTTCCGGTTAGAGAAGCTGAACAATAACCAGAAACACCTGCAAGCTAATGACCGGAAGATGACTAGTATTATGTCTGCAGTGCCCAGAAATCCTTTCAAAACACTGTTGAGCAATACACTGAGCACCAAACTGGAACATGTGTGCTGTACCAGAGATTGAGACATCCAAATTCTGGGAGTCTACACAAGCTATTACCTACTTGCCTACTTACTTACTTACTTATGTTATTTACTATCTTACTTCCTTGTTTGTTGGCTTACTTGGCCTACTTAACTGTAGACTCATGCTTACTTACTTAGGCAAATTAATTGTTGACTTATGTCCCTGGTTGCTTACTTACTTGCTTGCTTAATTGCTTATTTACTTAGGCTACTTAAATCCAAATCTGATTTTTTTTAATATATTGTTAAGATATCCATGTGTATGGTGGTGTATGGTAAAACTCTTTTCAGCTCGCACCTGTCTTGGTTGACACTGCCAATACTCTTCAAAACACAGCCATATGATAATACTATAAGACATATCAACCACAGAATCCAGTTGCAATTTTAAATACACATTAGCTAGTGCTACCTGGGAAATATTTTTTGGATAACCTAGATATTTACATCATCTCAGGACATATTGCTTTCAAATTTCAAAACTTACGTGAATAATAATATGTTTGCATTTGAGTTGATGGATAACATTTTTGGTAGAGTAGACATTAGATGCTCCCCCAATCTTTATTGTAGTTTGGAGCAAAATGAGGAAAATTATGGATTTTAGCGTCAACTGTTTGTTTGCTTGCTTATACTAGCTAGCTTACTTACTTAATTGTTGACTTAATTACTTGCTTACCTACTTGGTTGCTTACTTACTTATGCAACTTAATTGTTGACTTACTTACTTGCTTACTTACTAGCTTACCTGCTTGGTTGCAGGCTTACATGTGCAATTTAATTGACTTACTTGATGGCTCAGTTACTCACTTTCACATCTTACCTGGTGGATTACTTACTTGCTTGGTTATTTACTTACTCAATTGTGTGCTTCTTACTTACCTTACTTAACTACTTGCTTACTTATTGGCTGGCTCATTTACTCATGTCTTTACTTGTTTACTTATTTGCTTAATTACTCAGATCATATATTTTTATCTGAGATATTGTAGGGCATACCAAGGCACTCAGTGAATAATGCATTTTTATCCTGTTTTCACTCAACATAAAATGCAGGTTGGTACTTCACCGTGTGCCGTGTGATATCCCATTGAGGTCAGTGGGGAAAACATATTTTCACCTTATTCCCTTCAAGTGTCAAGACTTTGCACTTGCATAGTTAACAATGTCCACCACTGGAGTATGACGAGCTTGACCTATATAGCCTGAAAACCGACTGAGCAGCATCCAAATGCAAGATGCTGCTGCTGCTGCTTGACAGATCATCTCAAGGGAAGATGAGAAGTGACAAAACTAATCGAAACAAAAACGCAAATTTCATTCAAGACTGCGGCAGCATTTTGTATCAGCTTCAATCTGTACTTACGTTTGGTGTGAGACTTTACAAAACTGATGACATCATATTGGATTTACCGAAAAACTTGATAAAAAGTGCGGCATTAGTGTTTTAATAGGAACATTATTTTCCGATAGGATTTCATGCGCTAGATGTGTCTATTTAAGTCTAGGAAGAAAACACTGAATTATGGAGGAGCTGCATGCATGCTATCTCTGGTAGGCCATACATTATGACTAAAATGATCTTAAAACTCTAAATAGTTTCCTTAAAAGCATGCTTCTGATTATTTCAAAGAGCAATATATTTTAGTGTACAATGGGGCTACTCACTAATGAAAAATCACCACATAATCACATAATATCTCCACAGAAACTTGTAGATTGTGTTAATGACATTCTATATTGAGTATATACTAAATTAGCAGTATTCTCTGGCAGTTTTGCTACTGATATAAAAATTGTAACAAGAATACTGTTGTTTTTCGCAAAGGGAGTATCTTAAACAAATCACAGTTATCATTTTATGATCATCTTCCATTCCAGATGTAAGCCGTTACTTTCCATCGAAGCATTTTTTTTTCATTCTTGTATTTTTTGCTAAAATGAACTGACCGACAATTCCAAGATCTAACGCATAAGTGGAAACACATGGACACAGTATCATGCAGTGGGTCTACAGCCACACAGGCTACAAGCACTGGATCATAATTAACTGAACTGAAACTCATCCAAATTTTTACCTTTTCCATCCTGTCATGACGAGGATCCATTTTCTGCCGACCATGGGTGCTCTGCGGTGGAAGAGTAATCGTCCTTTCCAGCTACAGTAGGTTCCAGGAGTTTTTAAAGATGCGGGTGGTTTGGTTTAATGGGGCTATAACTTTGCGTCCGTCCAGTCTGAATAAAATGTTAATCCTTTTTTGTAAGTAGGCCAAACATTATTGTATTTCCAGCATGTCTGACCCAAAACATGTTGCATTCAACTGCAATATTTTTGCAGTATTTCTTCAGGCGTATTAGCTATTTGTTCTTGAAATACAATCTTTCAGAAAAGCGGAGCGACTTTAATTCATGAATAAGCTATGGATTTATCATCTTGCGCACAACCGTTCCAGTCAACATCCATATGGGCACATATGTACCACGGTGATCAGCTCCAACAGTCAGTTAACCAAGGAAGAAGACATCATACATTAAAATTCTCTGCCAAACTTTCTTTTCACTATTCGATCCTGTAATTGTTCGAAATTACATTTAGGAAAACAATTGAACAAACGTGCAGTAAGAAGCTGATCCTGTCACTGACATTGTTATTTAATATCTATAGCAACCAAACCTTGATTCCAGGAAAAAAATAAAACATTTCTTGCTCTGCCACAACCATCCTGTCAACAGATGCGCCTAAAGGGCTCTCTGTTTCCATGCCAAAATGTTTTCATTATGTTGCCCTGGAAATGAATTTACCGGCACACTTCTGCCATGGAAAACACTTACCACTGAGGTAAGTGGCCAGGAGAAAATTGTTAAATGGGGCAACATTACCTGGGAAAACATCAAATTATGGTGCCAGATCTTTGGCAAGACGGTTGGTAGACAACACTGTTAGATCCACTACAAAACTAGCCCACCACTACCACGACTACAACTTCTACTACTACTTTCTGCTACTCCTACGATTACCATTAGGCTACTACTACAAATAAGTATCAACATCGTTGTCGCAATCATTATCACGTCAAAGTAGTTAATTTAAACATCCAAGAATGAAGGACAGGCCTATCCTTATGATTACTAATAGGCCTCATAGCAAGACCACTAGGCTACGCAGAATAGGCTAAGTATTGTTTACAATAAATGTAATAGTTGATAGTGACGGGGATGTTGAATGCAGGGAATAAAGGAGAGCTGTAAGCAACAATTCTCTTTATTCCACGATAATAACTTAGCTGTAGGGCTATAAATAAGCCTTTCCACCAACAGGTGTTTTTTTTGCAACAGGAACTTTCGTAGGTCGGTTTTCGTTCCTGTCGGAGACAATTCTCTATTGGACAACTTCAGGATCGTGACGTGGTGATTGGTCGTTGATCAGTATCTTCAAAACTATTTAGCTGGCGTTAGCATTTTTAGATTGAAAGGTTCTCATACTCCCTGGATACGTACATTTTTATTACTGTGGAAGAAAAACGTGTTTTGTTTGTTCTGAACTGGAGTTACACTCTTTGGTGCTGTTTTGTCTGGTAAGGGCCTGACTGGCATTAACTTAGCTAGCGTTAGCCAACAACATCAACGTAGCTAGGCTAACGTTACACCTTGTTGTGACTTTTTTAATCCATCTAACTCTAATTGCGTAAACTTAGATACCAAAACTAACATTACTGTCTGGTAGCATTATAGTTTACTGTCAGTTAACCAGCTATCATCATCACGACCGAGGAGAGTAACGTTATTACCTCAGCCGATCATGATTAACGATAGCAAGTTAGCTAACATTAGCTACAGCCACTTTTACTTAAGCTAGTTCTGCTGCATTTGAAACAGTGGGTACAGTTAGCAACAGGCAAGCTTGCTTTCGCTGAGTTAATGTTAGCAAGCTGGCGTAAGCTGCGTGGGGATAATGCTCTCATGTGATTCTGCTTGGCCACATTCTTTATCAGATCATCAGAGCCGCTGATCGTATCTACTGTGACTGACAAGAACGGATCCGGCGTCAGCATGAAGCTCTACAGTCTGAGCATCATTCACAAAGGAGCCACCAAAGCCAATCTGCTCAAAGCGGCCTACGACCTCTCCTCTTTCAGCTTCTTTCAGCGCTCCAGGTGGGTGTGACTGACCAAAACATTAGACCTGAAAATATAGCTGACCTAAGGTTACCTAGTATATGGTGGGGTGTTTACCTTTGCATCATTTTCATCATTTACTGTGTGTAATTTACAGCGCTTAGAAAATATTAGATTAGTAGTGACATTTTAGTGTTCTATTTTCAGTGTGGTTTTATAGTAAAGCTAGCAATATATCACACTCATGTTTTATTGGTGAGTTGTACTACAATGGTTACCTTGTCTTGGTTGCTTCAGTGTCCAGGAGTTCATGACCTTTACTAGTGCCTTGATTGTTGAGCGGACATCACATGGAAGCCGTGCCTCTGTCAAAGAACAAGGTAATCTGAGAAAATCAGAAAGGTTTTACACTTTCATCAATGTCACCATAAATATTGAATATCTAATATTGTTATCTATGGATTTCTAATGCAGTTTTCCCAGTACTTTTTGTTGGTTCATTCAGTTTGTTAATATTGCTTTTGTAGTGGTCCCTTCTTGGTCTCTTCTTAACATTCACAACATGATCGGCCCTAAAGTAAATTATTTGAATACAAAGGTGGTTGTGAAGATCATTACATATTTGAAATTGATTTGTCTGATGGAGACTACCATGTATGTTAAAGATAATAAAATAAATGTAAAACTGTAAATATAAGCACTGTCATTTTGCACTAGGCCACATTACTCTTGACAGCCAGTAAGGTAAACTCTGTTGCCCTTTACTCTTTTTTACACAGTTACTGGTGCAAAACACAAACACATTACTCTATTCCCTGAGCATCAGATAAGCCTAATTATCAAAATGGCAGACTCGTAACACTTTATGAAGCATGTTTTAACCAAAATTAATGTTGACACATGCCAAGGCAGTTATATCCCTGATAAGTGCTATTCTGTCCTGCATTGAGAATGTAATAGCAAGCATAACCAAAATCATAAAATTTTGTTACTTTTCTTGACAAAGTTACATGCGTGATTGACTTTATATCGACATGTCTTAGGTTTAAAATACCTTTAGACTGGGAAATGTGATTCACATTGCTCTCTCTTTAACTGACTTTGTTTTGATCACACATGTTTCTCCTGCCTTCAGAGTATCTGTGCCATGTGTATGTGAGAAATGACAGCCTGAGTGCTGTGGTCATAGCAGACACTGAATACCCACAGAGAGTCTGCTTCACGTTGCTAGACAAGGTGGGTCCTGACGGCACATACATAAATACTGACACTCAATATTTGTTTACCATTAATCTTTACATTCTGCAGCCAGCTTCAATATTAATTACCACGTGCTTTTTTTGTAGGTATTAGAGGAGTTCTCCAGGCAAGTGGATAGCATAGACTGGCCCTCTGGTAACCCTGAAACCATCAACTACAAAAGTCTTGATATTCACCTTGCCAAATACCAGGTGTGTGTGTAATTATATATTTACCTTGAAAAAAATCAAAGGAGATCCCTGACATTTTGGCCAATGATAGACTTAATTGTGTGCTGACAAGACTATCAGATTCGCCTTTGTGTCTCCAGTTTTGCCAAATTTCCTTGCTCTAATGCCATCTGGCACCGTCCACTTAAGATACACATTGGAGCAAACCTAATACTGGAGGCATGAGTGTGAAGTTCATGCCAGTCCTTTTGGCTCATGATGATAAGATGATCAAAGAGCTTGTTTTGCCAGATGCTTGTGTATTCCTTTTGTGAATATGATCAGCATTTAGCTATATAGTAACAATTTTTTTTTGTAATGGAAGAGGATGATGCCTGACAGTTCCTTTTTCTTGGCAGAACCCCAGGGAAGCAGATGCAATGACCAAAGTGCAGGCTGAACTGGACGAGACAAAGATCATTCTGGTAAAACACCAGCTTAAACTGGGATACTCTCCATGACTCAGTAGGCTGCAGTATGTTGACATACACTCAAGGAATTGAATTATCAGATTATTATTATCATTATTTTAAAATCTTGTGATATACTGGTAGAGAGATGAGTTGGATCTGAGGATCTCACACAGCTGAAGTCCTGACCTCAGGGGACGATGGAACAGAAGTGAGAGCAAAGAGTTATTGGTGTTGACTCTGTACACGGTAAAATAGGAGAGCACACCTGTAAAGGTTCATGCCAATATTTGCAGACCAGAAGCCGGGCTTGTGTTTTTAACTGTTGGCTGTCTAGTTTTTGGCTTTCATTCCACACAGTCCTCCAGTTTCACAAAAACTTACGCTAGATTTGTTTGTTTCCATTACTTAATTTAGTTTTTTCTTCTTTTTTTTTTTTTCATTCACACACACAAATAATACTGGCTATTACTGGTCTTTATTCAGATTTGAGTTGCTGACAAGCTCAAATTACAAGACTATGTTTTGACAAGACTAGAGTCATAAAAAAATCAAACATTTGATATAATGCTCCCAAACTGGATCAGGAGGAAATACATTCATGTCTTTAACCCCATACACACTGCAAACTCTTCTGTTTTGACTAGTCATTACAACTTCCTCAAACTGTTGTGAAATTTATCAGTTCTTTAAAATAAATAACGATAGCCAAATGTTGACTTCTTGTGTCCCTAGTTCAAGCTTTTCTCACACTGTGGTCTTGTTTACTGTTTTGTCTCTGCAGCACAACACCATGGAAAGTCTGTTGGAGAGAGGAGAAAAACTGGATGATCTTGTGGCGAAGTCAGAGCACCTGGGAAACCAGTCCAAAGCCTTCTATAAGACCGTGAGTATTGGATCATACTTGGCTAATGAACAGTGGTCACTTTGCTGAGGAGCCACTCACACATCACTTTTTAGGACGGTGCTTGATTTTGTTCCTTTGACCCCACAGGCACGGAAGCAAAACTCATGCTGTGAAATCATGTGATGTTGCTGCTTAGTCCTCCTGGACACGCCTCTCTCTGCCTTTCTGCTTTTCCTACAACTCCCATCATGCACCAGCCACCAGCTCTCAGCACAAAGGGCAGAATGAACGCTGTCCAACCCAGGACGGGGCGCCAGGACAAAGCAAGAGGGGGTGGAAGGCGGTGGCCCGTCTGGATGTGAAATATCTGGACTCTGACTGATGGGGGCTGAAGGACTGATGGGGTTTGGGAAAACGTAATATTCAAATTATTTTAACCTTTCAAAGGGTAAACATCGTTGTGGTGTTTCAATACGAGCTGAGGACATAATAGTGTGATCTTGTGTATTGGTGGTGTGTTGTTGAAATGTCTTCAAAACATTTAATGTATTCAGATTGAATCAGTTCTTAATGGAGTTTGATCTCAGCTCTGGAAATTTTGAAAGAGGATTAACTCACGTTTGTCTGTGCTTTTGCTTCAAGGCAACTCTGACAATCTCATGTTCTTAATTTTTTGAACTAGTGTCACAGCAGAGGTTAAATCCTTCAAGACAGAAGTGAAGCTGATTTTTCTTGCAGGCATACCTTATTCTGCCCACTAGGTGGCCCTATTTTCTCACTATTCCATTGGGGGCCACAAGGTTATCTAATCAACGGGCCTCGATGCTGAGGTCACTCCAGAGACTGTAGTGTGAGCCAATACAGAAAGCGGCTGCTTGGGCACGTGAGATTTAAATCCCACTGAATTGTACGATGAATTTTTAAGCATCTTTCCTTGCTAGATTGGATTGAGTTACATAATTCTCTTGCATTTGTTTGTCTTATAGTGTTAAATGAACACCTAAAACATTCCCACATCTGGATCATTGTGTTAATGACTGGTGATGCAACTAAAAGCTGATGAGAGGTGTAAAATATAAAATGGTAGGTGTTCTCCATAGACTGAGCCTTACTGCAGTATGGCATACATGTAATCCCCTGTCCTGTTAATAATTATGTAGCTTATTGAGGGCAGGTCTTGTGAGCTTCTCGGTTTAACACTCAGTGTACCATTAGCCATACTCCGATTTATTTAAGCTGGTCTGTAAAGCTCATAGCTCCACTTGGACCTCAGCTGTTCCAGGTCATCTTAAACCTGGATCCACTGACATTTGACTGTCACTATGATCAAAATGGCAAAACCTGACCAGCACCCTGACTTCAGATGCCTCCAAACGTTCACTTTACTCTCTCTGGCCTCTTATTCTGTGCTGTAGCCGAATGGTCTGTAAAATGGGTGTAGTTTAATGTGTGAAAAGAGGTGGCGCGCACGCGTTTAGTGATACCATTTTGATTTGGGTGATTTCACAGGTCAGACATCGTATTGTATACACTCCACACTGATCATGCAACTGTTATTTTTCTTCAATATCACTATCAGACCAGTCTGATGGCTCTGGATGAGTCTGAATGGGTGGAAGTCCCTTCAGTCTGACACAATTGTTCCCTTTGCTTGCAGGCAACAACTGTTGAAAATGAAGAGATGCCTTTGTTTCTGTATTTTAGATGTTTTTTCTGCTTTATTTCTGCTGTATGTATGACTTTTGCCGATATACGAAGTGTAGACTGCATTGACGTTTGTGCGACTGTAACTGTGTGTGAGGACTGTTGTGTGTGATCTGAATTGCTCTAACTGCTTTTACAGTATAAACTTCTGTGCAATAGCTCTGCAGACTGTCCATTAATGCCTCTCCTTAAAGCAGGGAGAATAAATGGCAAACAATAATTCCCATAAAGGACAGTAACTTGATCTTTGTATATTCTTATGACTAACTCCCATGTGAAGCTTGTTCAGGGGTGTTTGTGAATCATTTGTTTAAAGTTGGATTTTCTTCTTTCAAAGTTTTAAATGTGCTGGATTTGGAAAATGAATCGAATATACAAAATTATACTGTAGCTTTTTACAGTTCCAACTTTTACTGTCCAGTTTGTGAAATTAAACATTCTGCATTTCAGATTATGACCCAGTTATAGTCTGCAGATTCAAAGAAAATATATAAAACTCTGAGCAGTACTTTTCTGTCTCTATTAACATTTTGTTTTGGGACATTTGAGTCGCAGAAACACTAACTGTTTACAGCACATGTAATCTTGCCTAGATAAACGAAAAAAAAAAAGGCTTCTGTTGTGCCATGTCTTTTTATTCAGTCATTCAAGGAGAAAATATTACTTGAAGTGGCAATAAAGTGTTGCAGGAAATGTGATCATATGTATAACATGGAAATGTGACTTTAAAAAAAGTTGTCATATGCGGTTGCTGGAAACTGAAGTCCCACCCATATGTTTAACCAGCAGCAATCCAAAAGGCTGTGGTTGCTTTTCCCTCCGCCTTTTTGCAACAAGGTCAGCTGATGAGAAACTGGTGCCTTCAGGTGTTATCGGAAATATCCCAACTATGCGCGCTTTGAGAAAACACGAACGTCACATCTTGTTGCGTAGTTATGACGATAGGCATTGTGGCTGTTTCAATGAATTATATCTTATGATCTGGGTCAGTACTGTTAAAACTGCACTCTGTAACTGTTGTCACGTTTTCTGTTCAGAATAAATTAGGTTAAACACGAATTACATGCTTGACCCTGCAACATGTACCAAGAAAGCGCTTCTATCCATTTCGAGCAAAACTTGAATCCGAGAGAAGTCAGTTCCTCGGAAGTACGAGTTTAGGAGGAGAACCTGAAGGCAGCACGACAAGGGTTTCTCCCTGCACAGCTGAGAGGTGAAGAAAACAGCATGAGCTGATGAAGTCTGACCGCCAGAGCCTCAAAGATGTGGACGGGGGCGAAAAACAGGAGCCATACTGCAGTCAGCGATGATAACAGTTCGGGGGTAAGAGAAAGCTGCATGTCAGTAGTTCATCTGGAACTGTGGTTGGATGGGGAAATATGCGCTTTTCTGTTTCAAGGGCTCACCAAAATATACCAAAACAACTCTGGTAAGAAGAAAGTCTCTCTCTGGTCGAACAACCACAGCCAACATTCAAATGTAACAGGTGCCAGAACTTGGCATTTTCCCCCAAAGTTTAAGGCGTAATGCATGTAGCTGTAACTTTAATTTTTTTATTTTTTATTTATTTTTTTTATTTTTTTTTTACAATGCATCATTATAATGCATCAGTTCGCATCATTTTGCTTGGATATTTTATGCTGTTACAAGCTGCTGCAGAGCCTGTGCTGCTACGCGACACAAATGTTTTGGAAATATATGGCCCATTTATGTTTTCTTATCTCGCTCCTGTCTTTGCCCTGCGCGCACGCTGATTTTCCACATTGTCTCACTTCCTGCAGCGAGTTTCCCACCTCTGCACAGCATGGCTTGGTGCTGCACGTCTGGTTCTTATTTATATTAAGCCTTTCCTCTCCCCGTCGTCCTTAAAAGTTATAATTGGTTAAGTTGTCTTAAACCAGAGAGATAACCACGCCGGCGTGCACGGACAAGTCTGTGTCATCTGAACTGGAGTGGTGTGTCCTGTCCTGCCTGTACCCTGTGCTCTACATTTCTTCAACAACATGAAATGTGTTTTGGTGCACTTTCAGATGGCTGACCCAGAGCTCACTTGGAAACTCTTAAATGCTGTTCAGCAGAGAAATGGTGAGGTTTTCTAGTCTTTGTGACAGTAGTTATCACCAGAGAGGTCCCAAAGTCTTATCTCCCACATGTGGGCCATATTCAGATTGTAATATTTAGTTTCTTGGACTGTACTAAGTATTGTAATTTGTACTGGTAATGAGATTTCTGTTTTTTTCCTTTTCATCTATGTGATGTAAAATAGTGAAACACTGCAATCTCTAGTACGGCAATGTCCTATCAAATGCAGAGGTAGACAAAATAACTGAAACATCACAAACATCTTCACCTTTGAAACTAAATCACAGTTATACAAGCAACCACACAGATAAGTCATAATAAGGTGAATGCTGATTATTATCAGTATGCGTTTGCTTTAAATGAGGCCTGTCAGTCACCACTGTAATATGGAGGACTTAGAAAACACACAAGACAAGTTAGAGTTCCAAACAAGCCAAATAACCAGATTCCAGGTGCATTAGTGATAGAGATGGATGCTGCTTCTTCAGAATGGAAAGTGAAGCCGTCTAGAAAATCATGACAAAGTATGAAAAAATGCAGACAAACTACACTGACAATGAACATCAATCACGTCACAGCTTAATAACAGGGATGATGGGCACCCACATGGGACAGCCGCTAAATACTTCGACACAATCTTTTCAAGAAAAACTCAACAAAGCTGGACCAAATGTATTCATAGCTGATAGTTTGAAAAACTTTTTTGATTTTTTGTTTTTTTAAATCACATGGCCAGATAATTATGCAGTTTCTCTTGGAGCTTTATTAAATGGACAAAATAAAATAGAACAGTCTAATAAGTTACGAAATTGTGTCCCTTTATTATAATGCAGCCTTTAAAATCAAGAAAAGACAATACTTATGTCATATCACACTATTGCAACATCCACAATCCCAGACAGTATTTAGTCTCATATCACAATATCAGTATAATATCAATATCGGTATAATATTGATATATTGCCCATTTTATTCACACCTAATTCTTTTTCCATGAAGGTTCAACTGCAGCTGCTACTCGTCCTTCTTCCACAGAGGATCCTTTTGCACAGAGCAATGGGATCATCCCTGGTGAGCACCGCTTTGACCCAAACCTGACATCCCACGGCCCCTGAACCTAAGATTTGTATTTCTATTTGATCTTAGTCCTTTTGTGATTGCGATCTTATTCTAGATGCATTTAATTTCTTACAGTTTAGGCAATTGAGTGACACTTGTC
This sequence comes from Holocentrus rufus, assembly GCA_900302615.1. Lineage (NCBI taxonomy): Eukaryota > Metazoa > Chordata > Actinopteri > Holocentriformes > Holocentridae > Holocentrus > Holocentrus rufus. The sequence goes on along the minus strand of OMLF01016585.1, from coordinate 36,746 downwards.
TAATGGAACTTGCAAAGAGTGAGTCGAGGGGTTCATTACTTTGCTTAAGGACAGTTTGACAGGACACATGGCTCTTGATGGACACACACTGGCAGCTGCAGGCATTGAACCTGTGACCATTTACTTATGAGACAGTCTCATTAACCACCAGGCCACTGCATCGCTCAGATGGTTTGGTCTGCAGCTGAGAGGCACTGAAACTCTGATGTCATGTCTGTGTGTTTGGACTGGATGAAGCATGTTGGTCGCTTACAGGTTTGATGTTCCAGATGTAGATGTCAGAATAATGAAATTACACCAAATCTCCTTAGTTTTGGGTAAGCGTGATCTTTTGACGAGCTTAACAGATTTGGAAAACACTATTTGCTAATTGAGTTTCTCTGTTTTGGCTCTTGTCATTAAGAAAAAATGATAAATCTAGCATACTGAGACCCATGACAGCCTGTTCCAGTTGTCTTTCCCGAATTACTACTTGCAGTTGCAGCACTTGTTTTTTTAATCTGTCCTTGGCAGAAAATAGAGACAGTGTATCAAATAACTGTGTCAGTTCACAAGAACCCAGCTGGATATTTGGAAAGGAACATGAGATTCCTCTGGAGAAAGTTATGGTCACTAAACTAAAGTTTCTGTGTTCTGAAAAGGCATTCCTAAAGTGGGGCAGTTTGCCTTTTGACTATGTAACTTTTCAAGACAATGAAGATAAACAGGAAAAAAAAGAGGTGAGAGCGGCATGCAGCAGGGTTCAAGCATACGCAGCGAGAAAACACGGGCTGTTGTTGGGAGGAACACAGGTTCATTCAGCTGCCAGGACTCCCAAAGGAAACTATTCTACTGAAAGTCACTAACAGGAAGTGAAGCAGGTTGACAGACGAGTTCAGGATGACTCCCAGCTGAAACTCCCACAGCACTTTTTATTGCATCGCTACTGTGTGTATGTGTGTGTGCGCGCGCATGCATGTAAGAGTGCTTTTGTGTGCATATTTACATGCATACTATAACTGTATTAGAGTACATGTTTATTGTACGTTTCTGTGTCTGTATGTCTGCAGGTGCCATTGCAGCTGCACTGTTCATTGCCTTCCTGCTGGCTCTGTATGCCGTCCTCTGGAGGTGCATGGTGTCACCGCCGCAACGGTAAAGAACAGGCACAGGCCGTAACAGGATTTGACTCGAGCTTTATTTGATTTTGTTGACACTGCTATCTCGCAAACTGCTGTTTGCGCTGTGTCACATGTCTGAACTTTGTATCCCAGCTCATCAAAGTTGGAAGATTTGCCTTCACATGATGAGCCGTTTCCCCCCCCTTTTCTTCCACTCTTCTAATTGAATTGCATTTGTTGATTTGTGTTTTTGCCCTTACAGGAAGAAGAGGAAGGTGAGGGCGAGAGAGCAGCAGAGGAGTCTTGTCTGAAAATTGGCCACCTGGGTGAGAATGTACTGGATCTGTTGAGCAGGTCGTTTCAGATCTCGTCGGGGGATTTTAAATCTGAGACAGCCGAATGTGCTCCTCAGTATGCTGCTGAATCATCAGAAGAGGATTCAAAAAATTACACTAAAAAAACCCCTTCAAACTCAGCTAGAGTTTTTCTTGAATGTGCGAATAGTTTCCCTCAGACATGGGAAGTGTTTTGCACAGAAGCTGTCTGCATGTGGCTCCAGTCTGAGATGAAGTTCCACTGTGACGTCAAACGTTTTGTTGGCAGGTCAAATTGTGCTGCTTTTTTCTGCCTTTGAACTACTGAGGGAGGAACTGATGATCAATAAGCTGAATGGCCAACAGCCATTTGCGTGTGTGTGTGTGTGAGTCTAACCATGTTTCTTCATGTAGCTCATGGTATATTTACTGTATTTTTTTCCTATTTGCTTTGAATATGTCCTTGATTCCTTTGATGACCCTGCTATAGCATTTTTTATTCAAGGAAGCTCTTAGTGACGCCGGGTTACATTCGTGTCCTTCTTCCCTCACCTCTGTAAGATTTTTTTAGCTGCAAAATGTTCAGAAATGAAAACTTATTGATGTCAGATGAAATGTGCCATCATTTCACAATATTCAGTGAATGTATGTACATAGTTTAATAACTTGTCATGTATGATCTTCAGCTCTGTGCTAATTAGATTAATAATAGATTATTTTTATCCAATCACACTACTCGGTAGACAGTATTTTTTTTTCTACAGGAATCTATGTATTGATTTTGATTTTAATATATTTGTGTTCTGTAATCTTCTCAGAAACCCAGAGGGTTTGTCTTATTTCTTTTCTCAGGACATTCCAGCTACTGTAAGACTTTTCACTCTTCACAATAAACTTATTTTTGACATTTTTACAACAGTCTAATGTGTTTCATAAACACGCTGACTCAGTGATTTAGGTGGTAGTGACAGTTTGGCATAACATCAGATTTGACTGAATGTCTTCACAAAATGCTGAAGATTTTTGTGTAGATTCAGTTAGCTATATTTGGTCCAGTTTCTGTATTTGTTTTTTAAGGATTTTTGTGTTGGTTTAACCTTATTTGAATAATCAGGGCACATATAAATATATACGCATATGGCACAAGATAGACGATGACAAATCTTACTGAAAGTTGATTCTGAGACATAACACACCTTAAACAGGACTTTAATGTGTCGCACATGTTTGTCACATCTGCTCTCAGGATGAACACACCCTACAGCAAAACAACGCCAACCCAGCCCGCTTAATAATTGACATCAACATTCAAACGGCCTTGGCTTGTGCCATCCCTGCTCTGTGAGGATCTATATTCAGTCAGGTCAGATCACAGTGTGGCTCTGAAACGTTGCATCACTTTCAGAACCAGTTCTACAACAAGAAGGAGGAATGTGGTTTGGCTGAGCTGGGAAGAGTGTTGAGGAAGTTGGAACTAAATTAGAAAAGATTAACACTAATTTTACTCTTGTAATCCAATCTGCTAGAATTGCACAGCAGCGAGACTCAGATTGTTATCAATGATCTTGTCTTCTCAACAAATATATTTTGATGTGTCTTGTATTTTCATCCATCTCAGCTCCTTGGGTTGCATCTCTTAACAGGTGTTTATCACGGTGAGTTCACATCCCAGTCAACAATATAAGGTGACAAATGGGACCTGTGAATCTCAACACTGAGGAATAAGATGATAATTCAGACAGGGATTTCAAAATCCAATCCTACATTTGATCACATTTAGGATGGTTTTGACGGTAAAAATCAGTATAATTTTAATCCGCCCGAAAGGGTAGATTCAGGCTGGACTTAAGACATGAAAAGCTTTATATATAGCTGAGAAATTGTGATTTAACTGCTGAAGATGTGGGGAAAATACATCCAGTAGATGTCGAATCTGCACCAATTATTATTTAGTCTTTGCATTTTATTAAAAGAACAAAAACCTTCAAGACAAAATGTCATGGAGCGGTTGGACGACCAATGAAGCCTGAACCCTGATTTTTTAAAAGGATCGTTGAGATGGAAAAGAAAAAAAAAAAAGTTTGCAGAAAAATTGGAAATTTTGTTTTGAATTATCTTTACCATCCAGCAACACACTGACTCATCTTTAAGAGTTTTATGAAAGCAACATACAAACTGGCTTTTACAGCTTTTCATCTGTCTCTCTTCTGTCTTTTTGACCTAAAATGCTGTAATTTTGTCTAACAAAATAGGTGGCAGGAGAGATGACAAAAAATGACTCAAAGATCAGTCTGATCCCAAATTACATAAGAGATGATGAAAAACAAATAAAAACTGCTCCCAGAAGAGAGGAGGAGACTCGGTAAAACAGGATTGACCTGGTGTCGGTCTTACAAAGAATATTTAATGACAGAATTATTCCACGCCTGGTTGTTGTTTATTGCAGCACCTGTGAACAGCTTTACATATTTTGTTGATGAGCACACACACTGTCATGTTTCCCACTGTGGAGGCTGGGCTCACTTGGTGTCAAGCCAAAGAGATGAAGAAAACAAATACATGCCTCATTTAATATCGCAGATGGAAGCCTTCTTTGTCATGCTTTCTACTCTTCCTCTGTCTCATGTTCAGTAGGGTCCCTGCCTCATCACACTGCCTTATCTCACTGCTTCCCCCTCAGTTCACACAAATTTTCACTTGGCTTACTCCAATGCAAAAATACATATTGCATGTTTAAATGTTTATACACTTTCATATATAAGTTACGATTGTCTGCTTTCTCTTTCTCCCCTCAGGATCATGAAATCTGTCGTTTTTTGGGCATGCAGGATTTGTCCAAATTGCCTAAGATATGAAAAAATAAGAACAGCACAACCGTGCAACAGTTGTATATACACTATACATACCTGAATACATAAAAAAAAAAAAAAAGTGGCATGTATACAAAATCTTTACACTATTTACTTCAGTATACGTCATACTTTCATAATTCACATTAGGACTGCTGCCCGATGAAGCATCCATTTACAGTATTTACACTCCTGAGAAATTAAATATGAAATATAACACATTGAAAATATTATCTTTTGGGAAGACAAGATAAACTTATTCATCCCACAGGGGAGAATTACATTGCAAGCAGCACAGAAATACAAACACAAAATCTTACAATGTACAGCAGTATAAAAATAGAATTTTATATTAAAGAAATACAGAAATATAAAAAGTGCTGGGCTTGATCGTTAAATTTACGCTTCATTAGAGATGTAACTATCGATAACGCTCCATGATTCCTGCAGACGCAAAGAAGACTCCAGGTTGGTGATGTCACTGACGCCTTTGGGTGCAGATTGTTGAAGCTCGAAGAAATCCTCGCCCTTGGTGTGAAAGTAACTCTGGTTGGTCACGCTTGTCATCCTCTGAAGGACCGGCTTCTCCCACAGCACCGCAGCTGACTGTGGGCGGTAATCGGCTTGGAGAGGCGCGCAGAGGGGGGAGAGGGGTGAACTGGAGGACTGGGAGTCAGGCAAGGACGAGGAGTTCAAGAGCTCAGGATCTATCAGAGTGGTGGTTTCAGTCACAGGAGGTCCGGTGTCCAGGACCTCAATGTCACAGCTGACGCACTCCTCCACTGTCTGCGACCTCAGCCTCTCACTGGTCTGCACAGAAACACAGAGAGAAAACAATACTGTTAAGATTTGAAGCAGTGCCTTAAAGGACCAGTTCACCAAAATATGACTATGCTACCTATCCCTGTGCCAGTTGAAACTCAGGTGAACGTGCACCCGAGGCTCGCGCGTCTCCCTCTGCTGAACGAGAACTTGCGAGAGTTCCCTTGAAACTCACAAACTCACGACAAACTCTCCTGCATCTCTGTGTTTGTCAAACTGTTGAAGCTTTGTTCCCTGGTGCCAACATTTTGAAATTTATTTTTTATTTATTTTATAATTTTGAGATTTGAGTGTGTGCTCTTCCTGTATGGTGAACTCTTGTAACTTCTAATTGAGGAGACACGCAATTTTTAAGTGTACATTAGTATAGACTGTAGGCTATAGTGAAGATTGCTGCTAAACTGAATAGGTATAAATAAGAATTTGCATTTTTAGGTGAACTGTTCCTTTAACACTCTAACGCTGAACAGACCTTATTATTTCATTGAGAGTTGTTTGGAGGGTTATTTTCCATCAAAAATGTCTAAACAAACATTAATTTTCAGAACACAAACTAGGATCGAAATATCATGTAAATAATTCATAGCTCTGTGTGGCAAACACTGAGAGAGAAATAAACCAATTACAGGAAACAAAAAAAAAAATGCCAGTGTGATCTTCTGGTAGATTTAAGACTAAATAAAGATGCATAACAACTCTGGCAATCAAACAAGTGATGAAGACACTTCCTGAAACCCATGTGAAGGGAGGGACCTGGTTTATGCTGTAGATTTTATCTAATTCAGGTTGTTGAAATATTCATGTTCCCCATTTAGCATATGTTCTGAAACATATCTGTGGTTGGCACATGCTACTTGTTTACTTTCTCTGCATGACTTGAACAATTCAGCAGTTTGTCCGTACCTCGTGAAGGAAGCTGTCTATTTCAATAGTTCTGATGTTCATACCAGCAGGGTAAAATAAAATCCCCTTTAGTCCACTTTTCAGCCTGGAAGAGAAGCAGGAGCATGGGATGATGAGGCAAAGGGCAGAGAAAATATCTGAATCTCCCTGAGAGAGATAAATGTGTGAACCAAAGTTGATGGATGAAGTTACTCACATTGTCCTCTGAGGCCACAGAGGGAGGGTACAGCACAGCAGGAACAGGATTGGAGTCAGTATCTTAGCCAAACGAATAAAGTCTACCAGAAGAAACAGCAGATGAACAGCACAGATCAATTAACATTTCACGATATTACAGGTGTTGTGAACTTGTAGCCATGTTTTTCACAGCATAAGACAGACATTGATCCATACTGGCAGAGTGCAAAAAACCTGTCCCATGTGATAAGCTATCATCCTATCCTTATGATAACACCGGTTGTTTAGAGGCTCACGGTTGACTTTGGTCCTGATGGTGATTATGGCTGGCGGACCAGATCCTGTCTTGGTGAGAGCGCTCAGGTAGAAGGTGTAGTCTTGGTTCTCTTGCAGCCCCTCGATGGTCACAGACTTTTTCCAGGGGTCCGTCACCGTCACATTCAACAGATCTGCACGCAGGATTACAAATTCCATATTTCATGGTGTTAAACGCCATACTAGGTGATATAAGCCACATGTAAGAGCTGATGACTGACAGTTTTCAAAGATGTCAAGCTCGAATTATCTCCCAAACAAAAGCCAATGTCAGATAGATTTACAGGTTCATTCTTCGTTCATTCATTATAAAGATATTCTCATGTAAGATTAATAGACAGATTATTTTAAATCTGAGTTTAAAAAGTAGGGCTGGGTGATATTTTGATATTATATCACTGTTGTGGTATGAGACTAGATATCTTTAGGAGTTTTTGGTTATTTTAATATCATGCTATGTCATTAGTGTTGTTTTTTCCTGGTTTTAAAGGGTGCATTACAGTAAAAGGATCCATTTTCCTGAACGTTTTTTTCTGTTCTATTATTTGCCTCTACTTGCTTTGTCATGACTACTGAAAACACTTAGTAACACTGCTGGGAACGCTGCTGTTTGTACCCACTTGTGGGATGACCTGGCGATGTCTCATGCCCCACTTCCTGCACAGAGACCAGGTAACCAGTGATGAACCCGGCCTGATCGTTCTCATTGTAAAGCCACTCGAGTGTCACAGAGGAGGAAGTGCTCCGAACAGGTCCGACCAGACTGGGGGACTGCACAGATTCTGGGGAAAGGTAGGGGGTTTTGAGAGAGGAAGTCAGAGAAGGACAGAGCAGACCTCAAGCAAGAGGAAGATAATGCACTGTCGGACAACTTTAAAAAAAACTAAATGTGGTTTTGCATTTTGTGGTGGTGCGTCATTTGCATTGCCGTTGCTTTGTCCTCTCTACTTCTTCATTTGCTGCACCGTGTGTCGGGCGAGCAGGAAAAATTGAGCGTGTGTGTGTGTTTTGTGTGGATGTGTGTGTGAGTGTGTGTGTGTGTGTGCGTGTGTGTGTGTGTGTGTCTAGGCTTATCTGATGTTGTACCATGACATATTCTTATCTGTCTTCTCATCCTGTGTATTTCACACATTTACTGATAACTTTCGTCACAACAGCATCCAGTTCTCTGTGTTGTTTTTGACATCTCTGAAGGCCAGGCCTTACTTACACACGCACACACACACACACACACACATTTCCAGCATGAATCAAATGTCAGTAACAACACTCACTGAGCTCCTGTGTGTATCCAGTCTGTATCTCCAGTAGTTTGTGTCCATTTCCAGTGCATCCATATATATTAAATGTGTACCTATAACCTGCTTCAAAATTTCCTGCAAAATAAAGACAATAAATGCAATAAATCATTATTGTCTAATCTATTGGTTGCATCGACAGTAAAGATACTGAACAAGAAAAACAAACCACTCAAGCTACTTTTATCTGTGCGTCACAACTTATTAATCATGAACACCTACGAGCAGGTAAGAACAGGGTGTTATTTCCCTCTGGCACCGTCCTCCATTGCAGAGTACAGGGAACATTTCCCACAGTGCACCACTCCACAGTATAGCCACAGGTGACGGAGCTGTACTCCGCCCAGGTCAGATGGAAACCCCCGGTCGTGCTGCCGCTCACACGCTGATTTAACAGGAGATTTTCTGAACAGAGACACAAGATTCAGCTCGAGTAACCACAGCCCATATCTGAATCTGTGCAAAACCTGATATCTGCTATAGGCTGATCTTTGGTGCCAGGAGATGTCAACAGAGTACAACAGGTGGTGACATCACATAGTACCAAAGATCAGCCAATAGCAGATGTCAGGCTTTTCAAATATGGGCTTTGGTTACTCTTTTAAAGCCTATACCACAAATAAAAAAGTGGGTAAACTCAGTTTAGGTGGGTTTGCCCTCTACTGTATCTCTGAATGCAACATGTGAGAAGCATTAGATGTTGTCAGCGGCAGTTTCTCACCTCTGTCTTCTACCTGTGGGACAGTGATGTGAGCTGGGATGGAGAAGCCGGCATGGATGTCTGCTTGGACAGAGAAGTCACACCGTCCCGGACCGATGGTGAACTCTGCCTGGGTTTGTCCACTGTCCCTCTGCTCAGTCCCATTCTGGACCCCCTGCGACCAGTGCACCGTGTAGCCTTGGATTATATTCGATGCTGCCGAGCCAGGAACACGCTGAGAGTGAAGGATTGGGAAATGGACAGTGACAATCTGGCAGGACTTTCTCCATGTAATCAAATGGCACATTTGGAGGAAAATCAACAAGCTCTAGAGTCTCACCGGGGTCCACAACAGTGTAACTTTATGGAGGTTATTGGAGGACAGCTGCTCCACCTTCCTCCATACGTCCAAAGTCACTAATGGATCTGAGGAGAGCACACAAAGATTATTTCATGAGGACAAACTCCGGCAGCAACAAGACTTTTAGTGAGTGAACAACAATTACTGTAGCAGAGTCTGGCCTTGAGAACACTTGGAGTTGTTCTGGTCTTGTACCTACTTTTACTTGCCTTGGTCTAGGCCAATACTGGATATTAACTCAATTTTTTTTTAAATATGAAAATGCAAACCAGAAAAATTTCCTGAAATTGCAAGAGTAGTGTGATCTTCATGTACTGAATGCAGCTCCTACACCCCTACAGAAGTAATACTGAATGTGCCAATTCTCCTTTTAAATTATGAATCTAAGCCTAAAACACAAAACCAAGTCATTGCAAAGCTCTGGGTTTGAACCAGCCATGGACATTTGTCACATGTCATCCCACAAACAAAGGCTCAAATGCAAAAAAAATCCAAACTTGTCCCTCAATGATTTAACACTAATTGGTTGGATCTTGAATGGTACAGTTCACAGTTCCATCTATAATATAACCATACTTTTTGATCGCTATTTGACTCACAGGTAGTAAAAGACATGGGTCGAGCCCAGTCTCCCCAGAGCTTGCCCTTAACAGCGCAGCGGGCCCTGGTAGTGTAGCGGGTGTTGGGAAGCAGATCATCCAGTTTGACTTTGCAGAAACCGCTCACACTCTGACAGCTCACCTGTTACAAACACATGCAGACAGATGGTAGAAACCTGCAACTTCTCACTCTGTTCTAATAATATTATAATTTCACCAGATTTAACTCACCATGGTGTTGCTCTCTGGGTTTGTTGCAACCTGGCAGAGGAAGTCCAGGCTGGTCAGGTTTCCCTTTATGATCCAGGACAAAGTCATGTTCGTCACCCCTCGGTGCGCTCTGCCCCACTCAAGGACAGGAAACACTGGAGACAAAACACAGATGGATTCAACAGGTTTGGTAAAATTCATTTGATCATGAAGTGTCAGTGCAAATAAACCACTGCAGACTAGACCAGACTTTAGAGCACAATCTGAAGGACAGATCTTATTTGAAAGATATCTACTGCATGGTAGGAGGGACACATGTCACTTGAGGTTTTAGGAAACAGAGAAAGGGGGCATCAAAAGTGGACAGCCACACAGTATATTGTATAATGCATTTTCTGTTCAGAGAGTTGTTTGACCTCTGACCTCTGTCAGAGATGTTGAAGCTGTAGCTCGCTCTCTCCTCTCCCAGCTGGTTTCTCACCACCACAGAGACGTTGTATTCCTCCATGTGTGGGACAGCCGCGAAATGACAGAATGACTCTTCGCACTTGATAGGAGCCTGGTCAGAGTTCCTGTGTTTCCAAAAGCAAAGACGGGATGGACAAATGAGTCATGGGGAATTTGATAGAACTGTATGTTGTCATTTGGGTTGGTACTTAAAAAAATACTGAGATTAATTCTAGTCAATTTTCCCCCAAATCCATTAAATCACATCTATGTTAAAATTCTGCATTGTATAGCAAAACTGTAATAGTGCAAGACAATAGGATATGTGATGAAGCATTAATAACATAACCAATCAAAATAAATACATAATCATAATCATAATTAAAATCAATCATTCTTGTGTTTTATAATAAAATGGTTTGTTTTCAACCAACCAAAAAATAAATAAATAAATAAATAAAACAAATCCCTGTCAAAGATTAATCAAGGGGGCATCATATACAATTCATCTGGATTTGTGTGCTCACTCTATATAGAGGGTGTGTGTTCGTCTGTAAGAGCCAAACAGGTTTGACTTTCTGCCTGGATCCCAGGTGCAGTTGACAGTTTTCAAGTCCGAGGTTGAACAGCTGATGTTCTTTGGCTTCTGGGGTGGAACTGGAGCACACACACACACACACACACACACACACACACACACACACCACACAGATGGTCAAACACACATATATACACCAAAGCACATGTAGATACAATTTCTATGTAAAATTATTTTCTCAGTGCTGGAACTCACAGCTGATGTAGTTGAAGCAGTTTTGGGTTTTGGCAGTTGTGTCGGTACAACTGAATAATACTTCCTTAAATAGTCTCTTTGGGATAGTCAGGTTAAGAGCGATGGCCTTGACTCTGTCTCCGATGCTGATGAGGGGGTATGCTCTGCCGTCGAAGGCCATGCTGGTGATGTGGACTCCTCTTGGCGGGATGCAGCAGAGCATGGCGCAGGCTCCCTCCTTCAGCACCTGCTGGAAGGGAAACATCCTGGTGTTTTTCTCTGTGTCCCTTAATGCCTGGGATCCTGCAGGGGAGAGGAAAAGATGTGTAGAACATACAGTCTGGTGAGGATCTGGCCAGCAAGGGAACAAAATCCTGAAAAAGTCAATATTCTCTTTGTATTATTGTACTGAGAATGAGAGGAACAAGAAGAACCATGACTAGTAACTGTCTCTACATCACTGAGAAAGACTCTAAATTGAATCTTACTAAGACTAAGATTAGAATATACAAGTTTATTTAGGCCTAATATTTCAATTGACCCTGAATGGTAAAACACAAATGTTGAGAGTTATTATCTCAGGAGATCATGCGGTTGTGTGTGTGTCACAAACTACTGGACCTATCTGCATAAAATATTTGTGCAAAGCTGTGACTGTATCATGAAGAACTCCTTGTGGTGACAGTGATTTAAAAAACTTTGAAAAACGTTTGTTCTCGCTACTTCTACTCCCTCACTACATTCATTGTATAGCTCGTGCAACCATCGTTTCTCTCTCCCTCTCTCTCTATCTCTCTATCTCTCTCTCTCTCTCTCTTCGCAAACTACTTGATCTATCAGCCTAATAGGTAATTTCTTGTTTTTTTTTTGTTTGTTTTTTTTATCAAAGCCATAATGGAAAACCCCTCACACCCTCATTGCAACAAGTTGTGGCACAAAGCGGTAACACCTATCTATTTTACATAGACATTGTGTCCCCACACCCGCCTGGTGGAGATCTGCACTCTGGGTGCACTCACCTAGTTGCAACAGTGTCAGTTGTGCAACACTGATGGAAAGATTGGTGAGAGGGAACAGAAGGGGATGGGAGGCCTCCCTGTTACTCAGAAAACAGCACGACCTACTCGTTTGTCACGTTCGGAGAAGTGAAACGGTTTACAAGAGAAGCAGCACTACACTTGGCACCATGCACTTGGCTTTTGGAATTCACTCACATATACTGCTCATACATTTAAATACTCAAAAATGAAACGTGACACATATAGACATGTATGTCTGACGTATATTACCAATACATGTGTATTCCCCATCGTTCCCCATTGAACATATATGAGTTACACTTACATGTTCAAAATATGCAAAATATTGTATTTGGTTCATATATGACTATAAATGTAACATACTTAATATTAATAACATTTCTCTTGTATAGGGGCCTGTATGTTCATAGATGTTCATAGAGGACCATCTCACCATTGTTGGTCATCCACTTGCTCCATGGGCTTGAGATGGAGCGATTATAGAAACGTCGTATCCTGACTGAGTGATCAGCACACTCCAGAGGCAGAGAGGAGATCCATGTCCAGGAGACTGTATCTGGACCCACAGGGTGCGCGCTCACATTACTCTACAAACACAGGGAAACATTATTAATGAATTGCAATAGAGCTTCAATATGTGCATAAAAGTAGGTGAACACAGCTCTAATATGATGTTATCTAAACCTTTTGAGATGCAAGGACATGGAGTGCAGAGAATCTGTCAGCAGTCTACTCACATTGTAGATAAGAGTGAGGTTTTCAGTGCGGCCAATCTGGATTTCATACAGGTCACTTCTGTCCATCAAGCCAATGGTGTTGACCAGCCATCTCACCTCAAGGCTTTGCTTGTCGTTGACAGCTATCAGATCAGTGATGTTTGGTCTGGGCAGCGTCCAGTCTAATCAGTGGACACAGCAACACACAGCTTTAAATGTTCACTCATGTTTCAAAGTCATTAAAAAAAGGTGAGTGGAAATATCTAAGCATACAGGAAACTTTCAAGAGTCAGTGCAGAGCTTTCAGAGGACCTGAAGAAATCTGTCCTCCATATAAATGAACCCAACCTACCTGTTTGCATGCAGCATCCATGGCGATCCTTAGACAAATTCAGCAACAACCCAAGCAGGTTGAATATCAAAGATGCCAGTAAAGTCATACTGGCAAAGGTTTGCACTGAGAAATGAACATAGTGGAACTGGAGTGTCTGAAGCACTAGACATGCAGCTCCTCACACTAACTGTGAGTCTTGCGTGTCACTGATAACAAGCTGATTATTGGCAACTTCCTGCAATGAGTATTGAGTAATAATCTGACATGGGTGATCATGTGAGGAGGGAGAAAAAAAAGCTACATGTATACAAAAAGGTTTGCAACAAGGTTTTTTTTTTTATAAGCAGTACAATATTGTTAATATGGCACTTCACACAGTTTTGATTACAGAGATTACAAGGGAGAACACATATCAAACAAAATACTAATGCTGACAGTGCATGATGCAATTTATACACAATAAATTACCAACTTACCAAAAAAAAAAAAAAAAAAGGAGATAAACAGAAAA
>OMLF01016585.1:0-23258 GCA_900302615.1 Holocentrus rufus | reverse complement strand
AAAAAAAAATAACAAAAAAAAAAAAAAAAAAAAGGAGATAAACAGAAAACAACGCTATATAGTATTTCTTTACAGCAATCACTTACAGTACTGGATAGCAAGATTTTTGGCACTTAAGTGAGGAAAATTATACATCATACATTATAGTGTGCATAGGTAGCCTCTCCATAAAACTATACATATATTTAATATTTATACAATAATTCTTTTGCAGATGCTCACAGTCCCTCTTAAATATCCTACAATTTTTCAAATAATCTGAGAGGTACACAACCGTCATACAATAGGAAAGTAATTAATGCTGTAGTGTTGGGTTGTTGTAGGACTAAACATCTCAGATATTTCTTTTGTGCATTAAGTGCTCATGGGAAAATAATGTCAATGCTTAAGTCCTGAATTCCTGGTGCTTTAGGCCCCAATGTTTAGAGAACATAAGTAACTCTGCCATAAAACAAGTGCAACAGATACTGAAGACGACAGTAAAAGTTGATTTACAAAGAAATTTACTATTGACAAGGGGACCACAAGTATAAAAGCTGATTTACGAAGAGCTTTTTTGAATACAAAGGCACAATGGTTTGATTACTCAGGAGGGAGGGATAAACAGCCACATGAATTGACAAAAGGCACATATTTCTGCAAACATTTACTCCTCTCCTTCAACTGATTATACGGGTTTTATTTAAAGACGAAAACATGACAGTATTTTCATGAAAAAACATTCTTCAGAACATACAGGACACCCATAACGTTAAGGTGGCTGCACATGTACACACACAAACACACACACACACACACACACACACACACATACATACAAGCCTGTATGGCAGCAAATAAAACTAAACTTTAAACAGGTATATTATTGTCTGTCCAGTTCTGGGTCGGGCAGCTTGCATTGCTCGTTCCTCCTTCACGATCCTCAGAGATAAACAATGTTCTCCTCTCCTCCTTCCTCCCCGTTTTGTCCTTCCAGAGAGAGGTAAGCCTGTGGGGTGAGGAGGGGGGTGAGAGAGGCAGAGGGGGGGTAGTCGTCCTCATACAGTCCCAGGCCTGTGATCCCCGACCTCCAGGGTCCCAGGGAGAACCTGTCCAGTGGCGGGCTGAACTCTGCTGAAATGAAAACCGCAAAGACGTGCATAATCAAGTCACTTCTAAAGATTTTCCTTTTTGCAGGAGGTATTGAGATTGTGATATTGTGTTATTGGCGTGACTGTTAAAATGAAGTCACTTTCATTTCATTTATGTGCATGAGTCAGATCCTTCTTTCCATGACGTGTGTAATGACTAATTCATTTAGCAAAAGCAAAAGCAGAAACTGATGAGCTCCCTGGCCTCTATGATCCTATTTCCCTATGTGCTGTTTCAATGCAAAACTACTGCTTGTTTTAGTCACATGAGGATCACTTCAGTTTCACTCGATCCACAGACCATCATGTGAAGTTAAGGTGCATTGCTGTGGAAGAATCTGATGTATCTTTATTACAAAAAGAGCGCTTCTTAAACAGCTTCAGAAAGGTCAGACAAGTTACGGAAAGTGTTGCAGGCAGATCATTTCCATGTCTTTTGAGATGAATAATGATTTTTGCACAATTTATCTGGGTAATATTTCCCCCACAATCAGTGCTACTGATAAATATTTGATTAAAATAATGTTGGTAGCCAGTAAAAAAGCAATGACAAGAAGATGGCTATCGAAAGAGTCCCCATCTAAAGAGGAGTGGATTGCAATTGTGAAAGAAATATATGACATGGAAAAACTGACTTTTTCCTTGAACTTGTGCATGGACAAATTCACTACTTTCTGGAGGAAATGGACAGCTCATCTTGATTAAGTGACACTTTATCACAACAGGAGGCAGTTCATAACAACTAATAATGTGCTCTGTTTCATTTTTTCCTTTTTTTTTCTTTTTTGCCGGAGAACAGTGCCCCCTACTGTCCTTTTTGATCTCCTCGCTCAGTGTTGTTGGGCACTAGTGTGAGAATATTTCTGTCCTGTCTTGTTATGAAGGATAGACTACGGACAAATGGAACAAAAATGACTGAATTATCTTTAAACTATGGACCTACCTCTAGAAATATACACATTGTTGCTATGATTCTTCTCTCCCTGTGTAATAATATATTAGGGTATGTATTTTTTCCATCTGTGCCTTTTCTTTCTTGGTCTTTTTTGTGTTCTTTTCCTCTCTTTCTCTCTTTCTAAGTATACTGAAAAATGAATGACTTCAAAAAAATAAAGTTAAAAAAAAAAAAGAGCACTTCTTCTAACCTTCAACTAAAGTAAACAACAAACTAGACTTGAACATTTTCTAACACTTCCCTCCCTTTTCAAACTCTCTCCCCTGTATAGTTTTACACTTTAGAGAACTTGTGTTTTCCACATTATAATGCTGTTTCCTCTGTGCATGTATTAAATTTTAGTTTGATTCATGATCTATGAAATGAAAGTCTCTTCAGCAATTAGTTTTTGAGTCAACTCATAAATACATTATGAGATCTGGCTGAATATACAGCTGTCCCTGAACATAAACTGAAAGGAAAACTCAACATTCGTAAACTTACTGTTGTTGGTCCTCTGTGGCTGCGTGGCGACTCCGGTGCTGAACGGGTGGATGGAGTCGCCCAGCGGCCGAGGGCAGCTGTGGTTTGGGAAGGGTAAAGTGTCCGGAGGCGCTTTGCTGTGCGCCTGGCTGAGGAGCGTGTTGAGGCTGTTATAGAGGCTGGGGCTGAGGCCGAGGTTGGCGGGGTGGGTGGGGCTGTGGAGCAGCGGGCTGTCCTGGTTCTTCCTCGGCCCGGAGAGGAGACGCTGGTGCTGGTTGTTGTTGTTGGGCTGGTGGAGGTGATTCTGCTGGAGGGAGCGGAGCAGAGCCGCCTCGTTCTCGTACACCGAGCAGTTTCCATCCAGGCTGCCTGAGCGGCTGTGGCTGGACACCTGAGAGGTCAAATAAATAAATAAATAAATAAATAAATACAAGAAGAGAGGTGGGAAATTATCACACCTATATTCTGTATATGGCAAGGGTTGATGGAAAAATCTAAATAGGCATTGTATCTGGTCAATATTGGCCTTTCATTAAATATCAGATATTGAACAGTCAGTGTGTATGGTGGGACAACTGACCACAGCTACAAAAAATACCTGCAATGAAATTGTCTTTTCTTTCCACATTTATACATTTAATTATAGCAAATATTTTTTACTGAAAATTTGTTCTTCACAATGTATTCTTTAGTTTTCCCCTTTATTGAAAAGTTGGGTTGGGTCACCCTGCCTTGAATAATTTAATTATTATGGGCTTCAGTGGAGAGTTTTATAGTTCCATTATTTAAAAAAAACTGTTTTGCAGCTTCCCCACCCTCACAAGAAGAACATTTCTGGGGAAAACATTCTTGTAATTTTTGGGCATGAGAATGGCTAAACGATGAACAGCTACAAAAATGTACAAAAATATCAGTCTGGTCTTCAAAAGCCCATATCAATCAAACCATAATACATATTATACAAACACTACATATATATATATATATATATATATATTGTACATCTTTCTTTATTCACTCATTCCCTCTCTCCCTACATAGCCATCACTGTCTGTCTCTCCCCTCTGTGTCTCCTACCTGGTATCCATCCAGTGGGATCATAACAGGCAGGCTGCTCTGCCGGTTGTGTCTCCAGCTCTGAAGGAGCCTCTGCTGGGCTTCGATCTTTTCCTTTTCCCTCTCCACGCTCCTCTGGCCCTCCTTCAGTCTGTCCAGGTTCTGTTGGTACTCCAGCAGCTGGGCCTCCAGCTCCTCTCGCTCACAGCGCAGCCGCTCCGCCTCCAGGAGGCACTGCTGCTCCCGCTGCTCCAGCAGACTCTCCTGCTCGCTCTGTGAGGAGGTTCAGGGAGATGCACGTGCACATTAGGCAGTTCTCACAGACTTTCTGGCACTTCTGGGATTTTGCAACCAAACTGGGGCTTAAGATTTGTGGACTTAAAGGAAAAATCCACCCAAAAATATGCAAACACTTAATGGCAATGTACTTTTGGCTCCATTTTATTAGTTGGTGTATTTTTCTTATTCCTGCATTTGACTAGCCAAACACAACAATGTGATGTCAATGAGTTTTTCAAGCACAGCTAGAATAGAGTTTGATATAAGAAATAAACAAACCTGTTGTTTCTCCCTGGCCAGACACTCTTTGTCCCAGCGCTGCTGCTCCTGTTTCAGCTTCGCATGGCGTTTCTGCACCCCGTCCACGTCTTCCCTCTTCCTCTCTAAGCTCTTCCTTTCTACTTCCTCTCTCCTCTTCTCAACACTCCTCTGTTTCTCCTGCTCCTGGATGACAAAACAAATTTGTCATTATATCAAAATACGGCAACTGAATTCTAACCCAATCTCTTCAAAAGGTCTACCTTTAGAACATTATTGTTTATTATTACATATTACCAAAAAATTATATATAGAGACATGAATATCATATGAATAATAATTTATTAGTGCATATACCAGGTTGTTTTGGAGGGAAGCAGAGGTGCGCAGCTGTGGTCGTTCTCCCTCCATAAGGAGGAGTTTCTGGACCTCATAACAACTGTCCTGCAGGGTAACAGCAGCCTGTAAACAGCAGGGGGAGACACCTGATCACACTGCGGTTGTGGTCTGTTTAACATCACTGGGACAACCAAGGTTACACCAGCGTCACTCACTCACTGTTATCAGGCATTGAGGTTTGATGTTTAACTCTCCCCATTCACAAAGTTTTATGTTTGCTAAAGCCGTGGAAAACACTAAAGAAAGTGGTTGAAATCAAACATTCACTCCTACAATGAACCAGAGATATTGAACTTCTGTCTTTTTTTTTACCTGTAGACTGTAGAGAAGCTGAGTCAGACTTTGGACACACTCTGCCACCTATGAAAGACTGTGTTATTACAGGGGAACAGCAGTGTATATCCAGTATTATCCATCAACAAACATCATGCTTAAGGAAACTACAGCAGCTGAACCTTTATCTGTGTCCCGTTGGTGTCTCCTCTCCTCAGCTCTGCAGCAGAGCTCCACATCGAGCCATCTGGACCCGTCCACTCACTGTCTGATACCAGAGAGGTGGAGCTCACACTGAGCGTGCTCAGATAATCCGCTGCAAGAACAAGGAAAGAAGAACATAGAAAAAAAAATTGCTGGCACACAGTAATTATCAGAGCTTTGCAGATATTATGCAATGTGTCAAGTTCAGGCAAATCAGCAAAAAGTTAAGTGGTATGTGGGCAGCGCGCCCAAAAAGAAAGAAACATTACAGAGCTGAACTGAAATTTATTGTTCGCTGTAAGTATCTGAAACTCACGCTCAGAGGGAGACTCCTGGATGCTGCCGTGGCTGTTGTAGCTGCAGCACTCCTGTCCCTGCACAGGAGAGCTCTGGCTGAGTGCAGAAAAGGCCTCACGGGTCTGAAGAATCGTCATCAGCTTCTCCGCTGCAGAAGAAGCAAACATCTGTCAATATCAATGTAAAAAACATGGATGGAGCTGAAGATTAAAGGTCATATTGAGAATGTGCAGCATGTCTACTGTATACCCGCAGCTGAGTAAATCATATCACTTTTTTTGAAGTTGAAACATCTTGTTGCACTCTTTTGTTTCGTGTCATTTTTTAAAATTTATTTTATTTATAATTTTATATCCAGATTTGCCCAAGTGTATTTATTTGCCTTCCTTTAAATAAGCATCAATTTTCTTATGCTTATTTTTTCCTTCATACGATGAATACTGTGAATAACAGTTTGTCTGTGTTATGATATTGACATGCTTTCCCCTTAGACAAAGATTTCAAATTGGCTCAATATGCATGGAAGTCACAGAACAGGAATGTCCCGCCGTTCCCCTAAAAATTCTGCTCAGAGCCCAGCTGCCCTCCAGTGACCTCAGGACCTCAGTCATTTTCAAAACTCTCCCTCAAACAGTTCATTCGAAAAGTGATTATCTCCACCAACCACAATCTCAATCAACACAGGCCTCACCTGTGCTGCAGGTGTAACCACACCCCTTCCAGTGATTTCAAGCAGGCTTTACAAGTAAATCTGGTAAAATGAACAACAACTAACACAAAGTAAACCTTCTGCACATTTAAGATTCATTGTGATAGGTGAAAATAATCATACATACACTTTCAGGTAGAAGTTTGAAAATAATTGATGTCCCAAGGCTTTAAAAGCTGGTCCTGAGGATATACAGCATGAACACTACACAAATGCATTGATAGATATCTGCAGCATGATCACAACTCTCCCTCTGGACCTTCAGCTGCGTGCAGCCCAGTCCACTCAGCACCCATCCCGCTCCATCCTCACCTTCTCTCAGGGCGGCAGTGAGCAGCGTGGAAGCCTGTCCTGGCATCTCACTGTCGGTGTCCGGTTGGACCAGGAGGTGGCGCTGTGGTGCAGGTTCTGGTGAGCGGAGGGTTAACTCGGTGAGCTCAGCGTACAGCTGCAACTTCTCCTCCAGGCTGCTGCAGATACGCTGGTCCTGACCCAACAGAGTCTCTACACAAAACAAATGTTCAAATGGTTTTAATTGTTTAATATTCTGTCGGGAAAAAAAATCATCATTGCTTTGTATTTAGACAACATAAAAGAATATGAAAAAGTTTACAAACGGATGAGAACACCTGATGGCAATCATTTATCCCGTAAATCATTTGTATATGTGGAGAGATAAAGCCTGTTTCTGACCTTGGAACTTTTGAATCTTTTGAACTCTGGCCTCTGCGGCTCTCCTGGCCTCCTCCGACTCAGCGCTCCGCTCCTCCTCCTCCTCCTCTTCAGGACAACTGCCATGCAGAGCAGGGGGTTAGATAATAAATAACACACCAACACTCGCCACACACAGAGACACTTATGTGCACATTTACCAGAAATAGCAAAAAGCATCAAAAGCTGGAGGGCAGCACACACTGAACCTGAAAAAAAATAGGCAAGGATAAGACATTAATTGCCCCATGGTTTACAGGCCATATCAAGGAAAACCATGACATGGACTAATAAATCAGGGAGTAATTGAGGTCATCCATGCCTATTTAAGCTCAGTGGGTGCTACACTCCACCTTTTGTTCCTTTTTTCCTTCATCTGACTAAAAATCTGGGTTCAGCACCACAGCCGAAAGGCTTTTTTTTGGTTGCTACGGATCCCTCTGCATGGCAACAGTTATTAACCCTGCACAGATACACACACAGATACACAGCAGACAGACACACCTCTCTACTGCTTGTCGTATGTGTCTCATCCACGCGTTCCTCTCCTCCCTGGTGGCGGTGTGAACTTCATACATCTCCGGTCCCACCGAGGAGGCGGAGATGAGGAACATCCCTCGCTCCTCATTGGCTACTTCCCTGACGATGAGCTTCTGCAGAGGAATTATCGGAGGCTTCTGGTCCTGGAAGAGGGGAGGCACAAAGGTTGTAAATAAGCAGAAGAGGAATGTAGCAGAAGTGAGCTGGTTCTGATTCTGAAGTGTTCTTCTGCCTGAAGCGTACCACAGCAGCAAATACGAAGCGCTGGTCTTTCTCTTGCAGGAAAACCAGAACGTCAGTGAGCAGGAGCGCCAATGTGTCTGAAAGAAGACAGACAGAAAGACAGAGAGACTGAGTGTTTGTTGAAACATTTTCACACGCCTTGTGGAGAACAAGGGTTCAGAAAATTGCTGCAATTTTATTTCTGTTTGCATGGAGTTTATTGGTGACTTCGACTAACAGCAGCAAAAAGATACTGCAACGTCCATTTGAGACTCTCAAGACGTTTCTTGCAGTGCAATCCAAGTCTTGACTTCTCATTCATATGTTCAGTATGTCCTAAACAAATGTGCTTTTGCTATAAAATTGCAAAATATACTGCCGGAAAATGTCTTATGCACAAGCTGCTGTACACAGCTGGCCTGCACATTCAATGAACTCAAAAACCGCCTCCAGCTTGTTCACTGGCCAGGACTCCCATTTTCTTATACACATACCTACACTGATGCTTCAGACATTTTAATAACCTTTTTGCTGCTGTTTGTCAAAGTCAGTGATCAACTTAATTCTATCAGAAATGAGTTTTTAAAACCTTTGTTCTCGATTCACCATGTAATTTAAGCTTTTTTCATCAGATATTCAATATATAAAGATTTTAGGCATTAACGTCCTCTAAAAGCAACAGCCTTTTAATGATAATATATAATTAGCAGTTATAAATGGACTCACACACACCTTTCAGCCTGCCTGTGGCGGTCTTCCAAAAGACCAGACCTTTGTGCTGCAGGACTCTGTGTTGGCTGCGCAGGTCCTGTTTGCGAAACACCTTGCCATTCTTCAGCTTGGCAAAGCTCTTGTTCTCCAGCCGGGCCAGCACCTCCTGCAGCTCCTGACCCCGCTCGTGCTTACTGACGCTCAGATCCACTGCGGTGATGACATCACGGATCTGAGCCAGGGCGCACGACAGGTCAGAGTGTTCCTGACTTCCCTCTGTGGGCCGGAGGAGGAAACAGAGGTTGTGGCAAAATATCTTGGTGTTAGATGACGGAACATTTTCCCAATTAGATTTGATTCAACAAAATATTTGACACGCGCAGCTGCATATTTACAGGTTTAAACAGTATGGCTGACGCACCCTGAGTGTACTGTAATATCCTCTCCAGCAGCACTGGGTACTTGGTGATGCGTTGAGTGACTAACAGGATAAATTCTGGCACCCCCCTCCGTCTGACCAGAGAGTTATTGCTCTGTTGCTGTGAAAAGAACATCAGAACATCAGAACATCAACAGCTCACCCCAGATGACACGCATTTTAAGAGTCAAAACAGCTGAAAATTATACTGTCTGCACAAGGCAAAGCAGAGTAAGAGAAAAAAACTTTGGCCTTGGAGCAGAAGCTTACTTTGACAAAAATTTGGAGTTTCTTGTTCTGCTGCTGCAGCTCTTTGAAGACAGTGACGGCCTCAGTGTGGTGACTGCAGAAGTCTCCATACACCTGCTTCATCTTCTCTGCGTTTTCATCTGAGAACTGAGACAGAGGTCATCAGGGATTTGAGTGCGGATGTGGATTTGTGTGCAGGTGTGTGCGGGTGCTCGTCTCCCCCCCACCTGCTGAAGCAGTATGTCCCCGATCCGGAGGATGAGGTAATTCCGTGGGTTGTCGGGCTGGGCCGCGGCCTGCCGGCGCTCCTGTAGCGCTCCAAATAGGTTCCTGTGGAAGAGCAGCAGAGGGTCCAAGCACGGAAAGATCCTGGCCACGCAGTCCCAGTCCAGCTGCAGCTCCTCCAGCATGCCCCTCCTGAACACCTCTGACATGACGGTCAGGGTCTGGATGTGGTGCAGCTCTGTCTGCATCAGCTCTGTTCAGGGGAAGGCACAGGTGGATTATAGATACGCGGATTATAGATATGTGGTTCAAAAGTGAATACTTATAATCACAGATTGGAATCACTAGATTTCAAGGGGAAATTGACTTTTTACTTCACTGTATTTATTTGCTGGCTGTAATTACTATTTACTTTGCAGAATAAGGTTTTTTAATTTTTAAGAACTTTTAAGTTTGATATATTTTACTAATACTTTCACCTAATTAAAATTTTGAATGCAGGACTTACTTTTATTGGACTTTATCTAATCTTTCCATAATGTCATTACTGCTATTGCAAAAAAGATTTAAGCACTTTATCCACGACAGTTACATGGAATATTAAAAAGAAAGAAAACAAGAGGCTGTAATAATTAGTGCTGTGAAGAGAAGGGAACATTGTCTCACCATAGATGACATCCTGTCGTTTGATGGTATGTTTGTCGTGTTGTCTGCAGAACTCTGGACTGACCGCGAGGCTCCACGACTCGACCTCCAGTCCCAGCAGGTCAGCCGACAGGTCGCTGAGCAGAGGGGCGTCAACTGTCTCTGTGAGCACAAAAATAATGAATCATGTCTGCCCTGCAAACAAGAATCCACTCTACAGTTATTCTAAACTGGCCTTGTATAAAACTTTATTGGCCTGGTTAAATAAATGTTAAAAACGATTGACTAAAGAATGCAAATACCTAAATATCGTTACTATAATATGAGCGGTGATTATTATGTCCATAAGAAATCATCACATGAGCTTGTCCTCCTCACCCTCTGTGCTGATGGGAGCGTCGGTGGATGGAGGCGTTGCTGTGATTGACGTCCCCTCATCAGCCAAAGAGCCGCTGGCCCAGGCAGACACACCGGCGTCACCGTCCACATCACTCAGCCGTCTGCACAGGGACAAATAAGCAGCAGATTTGAACATGAAATTCTAGGAGTAGACAAGGTAAATGTGTGTGTGCATATTCAAAAACACTATGGGCTTTTAAAGGCTGATACCAATACTTTTAGACTTAAGATACCTGATATTTTGCACCAATATTCCATGTATTTTTTGTTCAATTCTTGAGTGTTGCCCCTCATTGCATCACGATGGAAAAGGCTCTAAAACATTAGTTTTGACACTGAAACACAGAATTTTTTTTTTTGGAAACCCAGAGAAAATAATTTCTTCTTGGTGGGTTTGCAGCATCTCAAAATTGGGTGACCTACCCAATCTATTCAATGATAGGGAAAACTCTTAGATACACTAGACCCTTTAAAGGAAAAACTATCCAAAAACACTAATTTAACAATTAAAGTGTGGAAAGAAAGTACCATAAAATACAAAGAAAAGATGATGAAATATGGGTGTAACTACAGTGTGAATATTGCCAACCTTACCTGGTGTCTATAGAGATGGAGAGGCTCTTAGAGAGAGATGCGACTGTCTCTCTCTTGTCTTTAGTCATTGCTGGAAGCGAGGAGGAGGAGGAGGAAGAGAAGAGGGAGGACGGAGTGCTGTCTTTCACAGAGTCTGGAGGGCAGGGAGCAGGAAGAGGAGTCAGTCAGACTTTGGAGGGTTTCCCACTCCGAAAACAAATACCCCAAATGTCTGTTTAGTGTTCAGATGCTCTGTTTATATTTAAGTGGAATAGTTACTGTATTGTAAAGATGTGGGGAGGTCGCTGTTTGTTATGTTTCATTGTTTGACTGGACAAGGGGTTTACAATTACGTCAATATCTTGAATAATGAGACGCCTGCAGGCATAGAGCTTTGCATAATGAAATATGCAGATATACACACATGCGCGCATACACAGAGTTGTGCAGGAACCTGCGCAGGAACACACACACACACACACACAGAATATCTAGCCCTTATCCCCCACTGAGGAAGATTAAAATTTAACCTTTTAACAGGGAAAGAACAACAGGCAACTAAGCAGAGGGGGGAGGTGAGGACCAATGGCTTACTTAATCTACAGGAGGAACATGGGAGGACAGTTGGAGAAAAAAAAAGACCAGGAGAGGACGTTATGGGAGAAGGAGCAGTAATCTCTAACTCACTCGGTGGGAGAGACGAGGCCTTGCTCTTCATTGTCGACGCATTCCTTTCCTGAGGCTTCTGAGGACACAAAATCATAATAACATCAACAGTTGCAAATTATAACCTTTGCCAATATAATGTGCAATAAAGATCGAGTTGTCATTGCAATAGTGTTCAAAATCAGGCAACGCTGGATTCAATTTGTGGTTTAACAACAGAATTAAAAGGGAAAAATCCACTCTTGGAAACTCTTACTCTGTTGTATATCATCGATCTGTGATGCTCAGTGCGGTCCAGGATTTATGTTGTTATAAAACACTTTAGTTTACTGCTGGTGTACCAACTCTACCTCAACCTGCCTACTGATTTCCCAGCATGCCTGTCCACCACCCCCTCCCAGGTATGACCTCGTTGCCCTGAATCAAATAAGGGAATATGGAAGTAAAGAAGAAATTTGTATCTCTTCATAACTGTTGAACACTGATGCAAAATAGTGACTCCAGAAAGAAGCCAAAATCTGTTGCTTAATGCTTCAGACAGCTGAGAAAGTTTATGCTATGAAAAGGTGAAGTTACATCACCAATAACTCTTTATTCTGAACAGTTTAAGGGTTTTAAGGTGGATTTTTCCTTTACATTACAGTTTGAAATGTTTCATTGTTCTCATCTGTGGGTGTTTGAGGTGAGACGAGGAATGTGAAGCTGGACGTTACCTTCCCACAGGCTGCAGCCGACTCTCGACATCCCTTATGGACGCTCAGAAAACAGCCTGCAGACGAAGATCAGGTCTCAGTTCATCTGATCAGTAAACTGATAGCTGCTAGACTGATTTACCACAACTTTATTCCGTGTACAGACGGCTGCCAAACTGTGCCTCACTTCAATAAATGTATACAACTGGTGTTGATTTTGAAAGAGGAACAACGTTGACTTCATTGCCTCTCCCAAACAAAACATCAAGACTTGCACGTGCACAGATTTACACGAAACCTAAATAGTCCGATGGCTGCAGGACATAAAACAACAACAGCGCGGGCAGTATAATACTCACTGGAGCACTGCAGCAGCTCTTTCCCAGAAATGGACTTGTCACAGGCCACACAGAGAGCGGGACCAGATGGAGAGACAGAAACAAACTGGTGTCCATTAGCAGCTCCCGGCTTCTCCTTCCCCTCCTTCACCTCTTTCCCCTTCACCTGGAGAGCGAGTCATAAATATTTAAAATCATGTCATTCGGCAGCCATTTGCCGTGGTTGGTGCAATCGTCAAAGCAAAATCAGACAATAACAGGACTGGGAGCGGTGGGCAGGGAGCGGCGTGTTGCACCCACCGTGCTAACACACCTGTTTAAGTGGAGTTAGCCGGGATAGCGGGGCCTCTGAGTGGGCTTACATCTGTTTACTTTGTTAAGGCCCACAGGGACTGCTTTTGTGGTGGTAAGCTCCTCAGAGGGGGCAGTTACAGGGGATTCCTCTGTGTGTGAGATACTGGGATGTTTATTTTCTTATCAAACTTTACAAGGAAGTCTGAAAGAGTGAGTGTTTGCATGTTCTTGTGTGTCACGTGTGCGTGCGTCTCCGTGCACGCATTGGAAACCAACGCGCACGCACGTGTTTGTAAGAGCGAGAGTATACTATGGAATGTGTTTTGGTTCCTCACGCTGTGTTGGGGGGTCCGTGCATTATGTAAGAGGATATTTTCACTGTGTCCTGTTGCTATGATCCGAAGAGAGGGAATTTTCACCCTCGCCAAATAAAGGCACCACGCGCCGACAATGGCTCCCCGGCACAGGAATCCTGACCAAGCCTGTCTGAGTGGTGGTAAACCCTTTAATGCACTGCAAAGGGAGACCTTTCAAACTCTGACTTTTTCAGTCATGCTTTAGACGTTTTTTTAATCCCATTTAACTCCTCAACCCTGCCAGTCATATTGGTGGGTTTATTATTACAAATGCATGCTGTGCAGCTGAGCTTTGCTCAAACCCACAGGACTTTATTTTAAATTCTAGTGGAGATCCCACGGTTTCCAAAGATACCAAATATGTCCTGCTGAATTACAGGGGAATGCGTATAAAATAATGCACAAGACATGTAGATATTTTCTATCTGATGTAACGCTGCAGCCATAAAATGATGTCGGCCTGGGTTTGAATATTTCACTCAATATAAGCGTGAACTAGCCTCAATAATGGGCTGCAAACAGCAGAAAAATGTTTTGTTTTTTAATTTTGAAGCTACTTAAGGGTAAATTTAAGGGAAAGTCAGGGTTAAAGAGGTTATCTAGATGTCTTGTACATCTATTTACACACATTTCCCTGTAATTCAACAGGACATATTTGGTATTTTTGGAAACCTTGAGATCTCCACTAGAATTTAAAATAAAGTTCTGTGGGTTTGAGCAAAACGTGGTCAAGCAGCAATCACGAACCCACCGACGGGACCAGCAGGGCAGAAGTGGTTTTGCTTTGAAGTCAAATCTCAAGTCCCAGACCGCAGGAGTCATATTTTCCACCCGGACCATCTTGTTGGCTCACCTTTGTCTTGTTGCGTGTGCTGGACATCCTGCTCTTGAGGAAACTGAAGGTCCGGCTGACTTTGTATTTTTCCGACTCGACCTTGGAGGGGATTATATATTTATCCCACTCTTCATCCTCGATCCTGTTTTGGCGTAAACATTTCAGTCAGCCGTCATCACAACTCATTACATCATTTTGGCCTGGGGAAGACTGCAGCTTTCAAGCCCAACATGGACACCATTCATCACGCTAATGACCTTATTATTGTCTTCACTGTACCAAGTTAAATAATCGGGGATGATGGTGTCATGGTGGAATGAAAGAATGTCCAGACTGCAGTCTTCCAGGACCCCTGGTCTGCAGACCATTACTCTTAAGAACATGCTTGGCATGCTTGGAAGTTTTGAACTAACTGTCGCTAAGAGCTCTAGACTAGGCTATTTATAGAATGACCTTGGCAAGATGCAATTAATAACATGTCAGCTACGCTAGTTACATTAGACATTCCAGGTGAAAGACAACGATGACAGAGTGAAGTAAAGAAGGAAAACACATGCAACCACCACATTGAGTGGACTGACACTACAACTGTTAGTGTAGTGACCTTCTGAAGATTTATTTCTGACCACACACACCTGCAAAGAAACCACTTTGTTAATGGATGAGTTGGTGCATGATTTCACAGCAGGGTTAGAATGGGTTAAGCCGGGCCGTGGTCTGCGGCCCCAGCTGGTCTACACATGCATGGCAGCGAGGCCATTTTGGTGGCAACATACTCTTTGAGGAACTCTGTGAGGGTGAGGTGTTGGAGTGAAGCGCTGCTCTCCTCCTCTGCTGACTGGGCCCGCTTACGGAAACCCAAAACCCTGCATGGATACAACACAGCTTAGACCTGGCTGCTGCAGTCCAGTCCATCAGGAGAGTAAAGACGATACTACCCTGCTCATCTGGGAGAGGATGATTCTAAGTAAAACGCACACGTGATCTATCGTCTGCAAATCTCTATTTAAAGCTGAAATGATGAAAACTGTGAAAATGAGGACCATTTAGACTCAAGTGACAAAAAAGATGGTGCAAGTATGTAATTTACAAATGAGTTTGACTGTCAGTGAGAACCATGCAGACTCTGCCCTCAAATGACAGCTTATTCCATTTTTTTGTCAGATGAGTCTAAACAGTCCTCACCTTTATCAACGCACAGAAATTTTGATAATTGTGGCTTTAAATAAAAAGTCTTTTTTAAGGCCTAATAAGTGTGTACAGGACAGTAGGAAGACTACAGGTTTTACAAGTAGATGGTGACAAGGACATTGTTCTACAAACTATTTTAGTAAAAAATATTCTATAATATTAGCAAATGTTAATGCCAAGATGTGAATCCCTAAGGCCGCATCTGCATTTTTTAAAAATAATTTCACGTATTATAAGGGATGATATTATAAAGTTTATTGATATTATAAGGGAGTAAAATGGTTGGTCAGTCTATTTAAGATGGTATTCTGAATATTTTTAGGATTACTATGATCTGATGCAATAATGTATTGCTGTAATATGATAATCTAATTATCTAATGTGATCTAATGTGATGTCTCCTCTGTTAGCGATGCATGTTTTATAGCAAATGAAATGTATTAGAGCATGAAAAATCCATGAGTCAGTTAGATGAGATAAACCATGATATGAATATGCGTTGTTGGCGTGCATGAAACTAAACGAACATGAGCACAATTTGCCAAATGGCAGGGTTGTACAACAAATGTCAGATTGATACAGTTGATGAAATCTACAGTGTACATACTGTAAGTTCATTATCAATGATGTAGTCTGAAAATGAGCTAATGAGCTGGATGTTTCTGGGGTCTGAAGTCCGGGAAAGACCTGAGTCTGTCTGTTTACTCAGGGTTATTTTGAGGTTGCAGCCAGAGCATTTTCTGGCCCCCGGCCTTGTAACAGGAAGTATGTCACATCCTGCCCAGCCAGACCCCAACCACAGGTTTAACACTGCAGGGATACACACACAGATACACAGACAAACACACACACACACACAAACACACACGTCCATATGCGCACCCATCCAAGCCAACATCTAACTGCTGATCCACACTGGTGCCTAAAGAGAGAGGATGTCTGCTCTACAGCAGCTCTGGAGAATTCAGTGGATCTTGCCTGAGCAAGATCATGAAATCACAAACTGGTTTTTACCTCTTTTCCCTCGGAGTCTCGGTCAGGCTGAGGGCTCTCTGCTCTGCAAAGTAGAGTAACAGCGAATGGCAAGTAAGTAAGACAGAAACATAGGATTGATATTTCATTTTGCCAAGGATGAGACAGCATTGCTGATTATTAGCAAAGGCTTGAAAAATCATCATCCCAAATCAGAATGAAATCAATATGATTCTTTGTAGAACCGAAGGTAAATATTATTAAAATCCCCCAGAAAGCCGTGGTCCAGCAAACCCCTACAGAGAAAGGGCAGACACAAGAAAGAGACTGTCTTGAAAAACCAGATGACAGGAAAAATGGAAAATCAGAAACAACAGACAAACAAAACATTTTACCCAAACAGAAGCAAAACAAAACCCCCAGAGAGGAAACTGCACTCCTCCTTCTGATGGTCTATATGAGCTCTGTAGAGAACATTTTCCAAAGCCTCTGGATACAAAATGCACAGTCTTACATATTCAGGCTTTTACTTGTGAGTTATTCTATCATGCAGATGAGCGTTTGGGATCAGAATGGTTTTAACCGCTCATTTTTTGTAATTACATTGTATAACTGGTAAAAAAATGTTTGGCATGAAGCTTTGGAGAAAGTCTGCTCTTGATCATCCAGCACTACAAAATGATGAATATGTCTTTTACTGAAACAGTGGGCTGCACACTTCAAATTGTGAATCCAGAACTCACCACCAAAACTAAACCTTCACAGAGTCTCAAGGTTGCACAATTTTGTCGAAAATGATGAACGTTTCTGCATATTTCTTCAAGATTTTGTGAGGATAGCGTTTGGGAATATAAATAATTTTGGTCCTTAAATCATCCCAATGAATAAAATTACTTTATTGCATTTCTTTTTGCATCTTGTATCAATATCTTGACTATTGTCAACAACAGTGGGAATTTTCAGTTTTGTTGACATACCAGTAATACGAGATTATACGCAATTAATTGTGCAACCCGTTCCCCGAGATAAGCCAATCCACCATATCACCAGTTCACCCCGTGGTTCACCCAAAAGCAACAGCGATGTAACGCTGTAATCTGTGACGCGTTCACCAAACAACCAAGTTTCTGTCCGACGCTGCGTTTGTACTTACTAACTTGGTTGAGGCGAGTTAGCGATTTAGAGAGAGATAAAGCCTGAAGGAGAGAACGGCCGCTGCTGCTGAATGCGCCATCTACACAGGACAAAGGAGGGCCTTAATGCTGCACACTCACACACAACGCACACATATACTTTATAAGTTGAGCTGCAATGATTTATGACACCTGTCTGCTCCTTCCTCTGTCAGACATGTGGCATGTGTCCACTCAGCTGGCCCCTGGGGACGGAGAGGTCAAGAGGCAAAGGGGTCAAAGTTCACTCACCTTCTGCCAGGTCAGAGATGGCCGCGTCTCTGTTTAGCAGCGGCCGCGACGGCTTTGCCTTGGGGGAGGAGTAGGAGTAGGAGCGCAGACGGACCTCAGCTTCCTCTGGATTCTGGAGGAGAGCAGGAACAAATTAGGCATGCGGGACAAAGTTAAGTGTTCACATCCCAATGTGGCACACCGGCAACGGAAAGTTCACCGGGTCTGCAAACAGCCAGCCTGAAGAATAGTACAATGCACTGGCTTTTAGAGCGATAACAGATCCAGTCAATATGTCTGACCTTTACGGCACTATATTGAGCAGCTGTACCCTGTATAGATGCTTGTCTGTGTGTTGTAGTGATTTGGTATTTTGTGTTTTTACGCCGTGTACTTTTACTGTTTCTATTGTGTGTTTTCACAGAGAACTTGAATGATTCCTGATCAAGACCATTCAGCAGACCTGAGGCACACTGGAGACAGATTCATATAAATGGCTGATCTGAAATATGCTTGACTGTCAGCTGGTTCTTGCAGTTAGAAAATAAACTGCACTTATCATTGCATGCCCTTGAGCAAGGCACTGAACACCACATCAGTAGCACCCATTCTGCAGATACAAGTCAAAGCATGTTGTTTACATATAACTTTGTGGTTTATACAACACTGGTAAGCATAATCAATAATTTTCCAATGTCTAGTGGGTAATATAATAAAATAGATAAAATAAAATATATGTTATAAAGAATAAAAAGGGAGAAACGAGGTTCTGCTTGGACTCGATCTTAGGCCACATATGACTCTGCAGATGGGGAACACGTTCTCTGAGCAATATTTAAGAAGTGTTTGATGGTGAAAATACAAGACATGGTACATGTGAGTGTGTACCTTGGTGGACTTGTGCGTGCTGTCGGAGTGTGTGCGGTTAAAGTCCGGCGATGTGTCAAAAGAGTCCCTCTCCTCCCCCGAGCTGGACTGCAGGACGGGCTGCTGCTTCGGAGACGAGGACGGGTAGGAGTGACCCAGTATGTCCTCCTCTGCACTGTCACATTCAAGACTGGGACTGCTCACACACACAGACACAAACACACACAAACAAGCCCTTATATTTTTTTGTTGCGTCATTATCCTGTTGTGTGTTGAAACATTAATTGAAGGCATGTGTGTATTTCGGTCCACATGGTTACTGCAGGGCTCGCATCCTGCAGTTCTGAGGAAACTGTGCATGCTCCGACAGGAATGTTCCCAACGACTTCAAAACACAAACCGCTCAATTGTGTTCGAGCTTCCTGTCACTTCCCGCACCTTCGCTGAGACTGCAACCACCGCATTAAGTGTTAAATCAAGCCTGTTGTTGAAATGTTACAGAGATGATACTTGGCTATCTCCACGTGGGTTAGCCATAGAAATGTTT
Source organism: Holocentrus rufus (assembly GCA_900302615.1). Classification (NCBI taxonomy): domain Eukaryota; kingdom Metazoa; phylum Chordata; class Actinopteri; order Holocentriformes; family Holocentridae; genus Holocentrus; species Holocentrus rufus. The sequence continues at coordinate 4,382 of OMLF01016585.1, read as the reverse complement.
TTCAATATTTTCAAGGGCAAAAATCACACACAAAGAATCTAAATTGGTCCAGTGCTTTAATATGCAGCTGGATTGCTTTCATTTTTCAACCAAATCATGGATTCAAACTGGCTGCAATGCAGACAGTTGGCTCTTTCATTTTGCATTGATCACGTTTTCACAAAATATCAAACCAGTGATGAGGAAGCCGCATAAAAAGCTCTACAATTACATATAATAGTTCAAATTTTGAGGGCCTTTTAAGGCATGAACAATTCTGAATTCTTCAGTCATAAAGATAAAACCCAGTAATTGTCTCACCTCAGGCCCCGCGTCGCCTCCAGCAAGCTGGCTCCTCTGTGACCGAAAGCAGGCGAGACTGGCGGGCACGGCTGGGTCTGACGCCTCTGTGCTCCCTCGAACAAACGGAAGGCGGAGGCCAGCGGCGAGGAAGGAAAAGAAGGGGAGGAAGCGAAGGGAGAGGGGGGAGAGACGCGAGGGGACGGGTCCCTGGGATGACCGACGGCGGGGCCCTGGATCCCCGCGTCCCCGTTCTGGGATGGGGACGGGTGCCGGCAGCTGCCTGAGTCAGGGGGACTCCCGGCGAAGGAGTCCCAGCACGGGCTGCCGACCTGGGCCGTGGAGCCCGCGACGTCCTCCTCCCCTGGAGAACGGTACTTTATGTCCACATCATCGACCTGGAGCAGAAAATCAAGAAAGTGAGGAAACGAGCTCGAATTGACAAGTTTTTTTTTTATCTCCTGTACCAGACCATAACCCCACCATACATAAATTACCAGCTGATGTCATCTACTCATACAAAACAGAAAGAAATGGCCTTTCCTTTGAATTTTTACCCCACTCACCTGGTCCACCAGCATGGCGTTGGCATACACTTGGTCTTTGCCGTGGATCATGGCTGACAGTCTGGCGGCTGCCGCCAGAGTCGAGGACGCGGCCTGGCTCTCCCTTATCGACTGGCTTTTCTCTACAGAGAGGGAAGGAGAAAGGGAGCCACAGAGAGAGAGAGAGAGAGAGAGAGAGAGAGAGAGAGAGAGAGAGAGAGAGAGGAGGGGAATTCTCAATATTACATTTGGTTTCCACAGCAACGCCAAGTAACTTTTCACAAACACAGGAAGTGATGTGGACATCCTGGGAAGTTGCATGTCATTGTTCGGGAAAAGAAATCTCAAAGCCTGTGTTGCGTCTTTGTGCCTGAGGGAGTGAGTGTGTGTGTGTGTGTGTGTGTTTGCGTGTTTGTGTGGGCATTTGTATGCACGTGAATGGGTGTGTGCAGGCATTTGTGAGCATGAGTAGACGTCTGCAAGCGCGTTTGATCCCCCCCCTGCCATCTACACACACACACACACACACACACACACTAAACTGAGTGGAAAAAATGTCCTGGTGCGAGCACACAGTAGCATTCAGAGGAAGACTTTCTGCACAGTGGGGTCAGTGTGACCGGTCCCCTGGTACGGCTGTTTAACAGAGGAAAACGCTCCCAACTCTCAAAACACACACAGCTCCCTCTGGGATGTTACACTCAACAAAACACGGCTTCTCCTCCACAAAATTTCTCAGAAAGTGTTTCAGGCATAAGTGAGTAAAAAGAACCTACACACACACACACACACACACAAAAATAGGCTGAAAGAGAACCTGTCATAACACTCAAAACAATGAACCTTTGAAGAGATGTTTTTGTAACACAGTCGAGTATTGTGTCAGAGTATCAATGGAGCTTTAATCATAGAATTTTGTTGATGTGACAGACTTATGTTTTAAGGCACATTTCAATGAAAAATGCATTGATTATACCTTTCTGCAAGGTTATGCATTTGACCTGCAAAATAACATGAATGGATGTTGAAAATAAAGGTTTGGGATATTCTGATTAAACACTGTATGACAAAAACCTCAGCTTGCTCTTCATGGTTTGATAATCAGATTAAAATTGGATGAAATTCCTGGTATACTTTATATTTTTTATTTTTGTCCCAACTTTTCTAATCCAAGCATGTTTCCCCTAACTGTGGGAATGTAGCTGTCTGTTGTGACTGTAAGCTAAACAGTTACTTTTCAAAAGCTAATGATTTTATCTACAGACCAAAATCATTGATGATACAGTTGTCAGTATATAATACAATGACCTGTACAAAGCTTATGAGAAAAATTACTGGTGAGCTTTGGCAGGTATGGGACTGCTGTGTTTAGTTTCAGTATTACAGTGCACATTTCTAATAGAGCTTTGTGGGGTTCATCCAGTTTGACAGGTGCACCCCTCATCCTGATCCCATAAGTCGTATCCCCTCCACATGTTAGTTTTCTCTGTCATATTAGAGTTACTGTGTGGTCACTTCCAATATGTCATCAACTCTGTGGTGAATAGAAATAATATCACCAAACGGTCAAGACAGGTGCTAGATGTGGGTGCATGAAACCAGTGGCATTTTGAGAAAATGAAGGCCGTTCTTGCCTTGTACATTTAAGGTGATTTCCTGACAGTACAAACTGAACTGAGGTCACCCACAGGGGTTTTTAACTTAATACTCTTAAGTTTGACTTAACAGAAAAAAAAACACTGTTGGAAACTCTTGTGCTTGTTATCCTTGATCTGCGATGTTCCAAGAAGAATTCCAGGACTTCTTTGGTGACTCAGACTTCTTGTTTTGATGTAGCTACTTTGCCTCAACCTGCTCGTCTACGTCAGCCCCCAGCTGCTGACTCCCTTCTTTTCCCAGAATGACTTTCAAAAACCCTCAGAGAAGGGATGTGGACTTGTTGCTTTCATGTGTAGGTGGAGAGAGAGAGAGAGAGAGAGAGAGAGAGAGAGAGAGATTCCACAAGCACAGAGAGTTTTTCCAGTACAGAAAAGGTGAATGTCATCCCATACTCAAAACCCCAACATGTCTGTGGGCTGCACTGCATTCTGGTCTACTGAGCAGGAGAACTCAATATCTCTTTCTCATCTATGAGGTGTTTCTCCCTGTATTTTAGTTGAAAGTTTGTGCAAATATTGGAATTGGTAAAAAACATCGGACTTTCCAACACCCAACTGCTGTAATGGAGCTGCAGAGTTCCTCCCAGCTGCTCTAGTGGAGCGTCCAGATTGTGGCTGAATCTGACAGCTCCCATTTCTGAGTGTGTGTGTATGTGTGTGTGTATGACTGCATGAATGTGAAGTAGGGCATGAAGAGAGAGCGTTCATATTTTGCTAGGCCTTCCCTGGATAAGACAGTTTCTAACGACATTAGCAAGCTAATCATCAAGCTAACCAGCGGAGGCTCATTAGCTCCATTATATTATGCTGCTAATCACAGAGCGACGATACTAATGACGCAAAAACAAGATTTTGGCACTGGCATTCCTACCTAAATTATTCAAGTAGCCATCAAATCACAAGGGCTCAACAGTTTTATTTAAAAACACATTCACAGTTTATCCCTGTTTCACGGCTGCCAGGGCTGCAGAGGAGGAGGAGAAGAAGGAGGAGGAGAAGGAGGAGGAGGAGGAGGAGGAGACGAGTCCAGCGTTTTGTAGCAGAGAATAAATCAGACGGACAATTGGCTGTGCTTCCTGTAGGCAGCGTCCCATAAATCTGAGAGGCAAACAGGGGAGTCAAACAGACACTGACGAGGACACCAGATGAATCCTGCTCCATCCACATCAAACATACCCAGGGACAAACTCAAGTCCATGTTGAACCACCACAGGATACACAGACCACACTCTACATCAATCCCGAGTCCCCAAAGCCCAGAATAATCCCCAGAACCACATCGGATCTCTCAGGGGAGCCTAAATTTACTGCAAATTACTGCAGTCTGAAATTAGTGGAAAATGGCAACCTATCAAAGCTACAACCTGGCTTTCTATTGTTAAAACACCACTGGGTCCTCTTTACCCCGCATTAAAATGCTATATAAAGTTGAATCCAGATCCGTTATATCCCTGCAAAGTCATGTTAGACCTTCTATTATGCATTCAAGAATTAGCTTGGTTCACATCAAATCCAAAGAGGGTCAGAACCTGGATGTGGGTCAAACCGCTGTTTGAAAGCAGATAGTGTTCCATATAAACCCGCGACAGGAACTTGACGGACAGGCCTAATAGTTCAGCGTCTGGGCCGGGTCCAAAGCCACAGCTGGCCTCCGCGGGCCATATCATTCACACACCTCTGACCCATAAACAGCGCCTCAGTGAACATTACTGTCAGGCCCTGAGATCTGTGTTTAACATTAGTTAACCGGGAGAATAACAGAGAAGGGGGAGGCGGTTCGTGTTACTGACAAGTTAGAGCGGACCAGAATCAATCCATCTGCCGGGGGAGGCTCTCTTATCGCCGCGCCGTTCCCCCGAGGCTCCCGTTTCAAAGCGAGTGTCGGGGAATGCGGAGCGGC
>OMLF01016584.1:3393-25124 GCA_900302615.1 Holocentrus rufus | reverse complement strand
CTTCCAAGTTTTGCAAAAAAATTTAAAAAGTGAAGATCAATATTGTGGCACTTTTGAAGTTGACTAAAATGGCTTTCAGAGAAAAAAAATCAAAACAATTTCCAGAATTGCTATGTTTTTTTCCAATTTCTACCACTACATAATGGTTCAATGATTGAGCTGGTTCTACAAACTGAACAGAGAGCAGAAAAATTGAAGTTTTATCAAGGGAGTTGACGTCACATTACTGGCATGGCCATTCTAGATAGTATAAAATAACAGGAAAGAAGAAAACAAATTCCAACAAAACAATGCACTAAAATGTAGATGTCTTAACATGTGAATTGAAGTGCATAAACAATACATACTAATACTAGGAGCAAGAGAATTGATCCAATATATTGTGAAAAATACCACAATATTCAGCTGTAAGATGCAGAGGTTTGATATTCCATCTATGCCATCAATACCATCTCATATTCTCTTTTTAGCTTTTGTCTGAAAGGAGAGGGTCTGGATGGCAGCTGCCCCGCCGTGATCGACTACACACCTTACCTGAAATTCACTCAGAAGTACGTGATGCCTGATAAGTTCTGCTGCACAGTTCATCGCCTCCCATCATCATGTGTGCTAACATGAGGCGTGCTTTTTTTTCTGTGCCAAATCTGAGGCCTGTCTCGTTGAACTGGTTCTCCTGTGCAGTGCAGACAGCATCAGCAGCGACGAGGAGGAGATGAGGACGGTGGGGAGCAGCGGCAGCGAGAGCAGCACCCCCGACAAAATGGCCACCGCTGCCTCCATCTTCACCGAGCAGAGCAGCCTGGTCAGCAAGTGCAAACGCCTCGAGCAGAAGTACCGCATGGCGCTGGAACAGAAGGTAGCACCTGCATGAGTGTGAGCGAGGAATTAGGCTTAATAAAAGGCGGGTGATGTATGCCTGTGTGACATTTTCTTTGCCTGAAGCGTGGAGCAATTAGGAGCTTGAATTGTAAATGTCAATGTTCTGCGAAGGATCGTGTTGCCTGAGACACAAACACACACGCATGCATGTCTTGCACGTGAGGATGGATGCAAGAGAATACAAGAAATACCAAGTGTTTCATCACAGTTTGTATTCAAAGTGAAACTACCTCGAACTCTCTCCTTTCCGCTTTAAACTTATTCTTTTGCTTTGGGGCAGAAACTGAGAATTCAGATGCAGGGGATGATGGGAAGACAAAAGGCACTCATAAAGCAGCGCCTTCGGGGGAACGAGACAAGTGATTGAAAAAAAAACAAAAAACAGAGTGTACGTGCCTGTCTGTGTCAGGGTTACCTGGAGGAGCTGGTTCGCCTGCGAGAAGCCCAGCTGTCTGAGGCCGTCTCCCATAACAAAGCTCTTCAGCAGAGCCTGGCAGACACACACCTTTCTCACACACTGGAAAAGGAACAGCTTGAGTACATCATACTGGAACTACAGGACCAGCTGTGAGTTCACTCTGTCCCCCCTGTGCGTGTGTGTGTGTGTGTTTTTGGGTGTGTGTGAGATCGCTGAAGATTGGGTGGAGAGCACATTGCAGCAGATCCAGCTGTGAGTTTGACATTCAGGACACAGCGAGGGGTCTTAAGGATGCAGGTGGTTGTTGTTTGTGTGTTGATGAATCAGCACATTGTCTGTGGCTAGAGTTGGACCAGCGTTGCATCTTTGTTGCATGGGACATCTTGTTTATTTATTTATTTTTCTCTGTGATCAGTGTGTTTAATCACGGCTGTTAGATCCACGATGCAGATGATGTGATCCCTGGAAACGCAGGATGGATGTCGGATGTTTTAGATAAAGGAGATGGAGGGGGAGGATCGGTGAGGTGGAGAGTGAGACAGGGGGTTGAGATGCAGCGACTGCAGGCAGAGAAACAGTGAGAATAACGGAGAGAGAGAGAGAGTCGGGAAACATGGGGGGGAGGCGGGGCGAGTGAGAGGAAATGTGACCGGCAGGAAGCGTTGGATTCGGGTCATTTTAAAGAAACAGTGACAGATCTCCGTCCTTGAGAGATCTGCTTGCGTTTCAGAACAAGCCGGCTGACAAGGCTGATGTGGAGCGTTAATGCTGAGGCTGGAGGCAAGAAGTGGCTGGCAGTAGGGCTGGGTGATAAATAAGAAGTATTAAATCAATAATGTGAGATGAGACTAGCTATTGTCTGGATTTTGGATATCGTAACATCATGATGTGGCATAAGTGTTGTCTTTTATTGGTTTTAAAGGCTGCATCTCTACAATATTGACACAATATCGATATTAAAGTATTCAGTCAAATGTGTTGTGATGTTGGATTTTATCCATTTCTCAGTCCTAGCTGAGTTTTTTTTTCTTATTCCTTTGATTTTTGATTTGATGTGTTTTTTTTTTTTGGTCTCTTCAAGTTTTGACTTGCCTTACATATATCCACTCCTCTGTGCTCTCCTTTATCTGGTCAATAAAGAGACACCTGGTCTCCGTTCGTCTCTCTCTCTCATGTCTTCAGTACAGTGATGAAGAACAACGATCTGCGGTCCAGACAGGAGCTGACAGCCCATCTGACCAATCAGTGGCCGTCTCCTGATGCCCTGGATGTGAACGCCGTTGCCTTGGACACGCTCCTGTACAGGAAGAGGACGGGACAGTGGGAGGAGTACGTGGATGGGTTTGACATCCCCGCCCGGCTTCCAGGTTTAGTTTGGCTGTGCACGGTCTTGACTTGCTCCTCTGTCCTCTCTGTGCAGGAAGAGTTTCCAGAGTCTGGAGCAGCTGTCTGCAGATATGAGCCTCTCCCAGACGTCTCTGGAGCCGTCACACACACACAGCCTGGAGAACAGGCTGGCCAGCACACACTGGCCCCACCACGGTATCTCTTTTGTGCACATACACACCGCTTTACAGGAAGAGGTCCACCCCTGATTGTTAACCCTGTGTATTCTGTCATTCAGGTAAAGAGGAAACTCCGTCTCTCAGAGGTCTGTGTGGCTCCCTGACCTCAGTAGCCAGCTACAAGTCTCTGGCCAGCCTGAAGTCCAGTGAGTGTTTGGCCAGTCCCACCACGGAGATCAGCAGCCCTGGTCTCACCCCTTCCTAAAGGACAGAGACCGAGACGCCAGGTCCCGAACGATTCAAGAACTTCATGAATACAAATAATAAAGGTTCACTGTTTCTGGAAGTTGTTTGCTTCCTGCATGTGGGGCCTGCAGCTTTAAGAGATGGAAGATTGGAGATCTGAAATCAGAAGTCAAGAATCCGGTGTACCTTGTTGCTTGAGTTGTGTTAACCCGGCTCTTACAGTCACATCATTGTTGTACGTTTTCAGTTAAAACACTGCTGAACCTCTGAATCCGCACAGAGGATCTTTATAAGCTGTTACCTCAGAGAAATGTGTTTGATTTGTTTAATATTGTTTGGTGTTTTCATTTGTGGAGCATTAAATTCTGTTTCCTCTTTTTTTTTTTATTTGCTCTGAGAAAATAAGAGGACAGTTGATGTTAAGGATTTACAGTGTCACTTTACTGCACAGACCCAGCAAGGACTGGATGTGTCTTTATTAGACTGAAGTTTTTACTACTCTCAAGAAGAGTTTGACAGGAGGATATAGCATGTTGTAATACTGTGTGATGACTACGGATCAGACAGGCGTCTGAGAAAAAAAACAAAACAAAAAACATTAATTTTGGTCTATGTTCTCTCTTTCCAGTGGTTCACTTTGCTAATTGTTTCTTGCGATTGAAAGGCTCTTTTCATATCTCCTGTGCTATTACTTCATAGATCTGCTGCCACACGTCGTTTCTTGAAATTATTTATCTGTACCCACAGCTTCGAATCATGATGTTGAATGTACCTGCACTTTTGTCACATTTGATCAGTGTTATCAGTTATGCATACTGCAGTACGAGATTGTTTTGGTCTCAGGTAATTATCACTTATCTATGATAAATGCTCGCCCTGCCATTCTGGGTTTGATTTTAAGTTTAGCTTTATCAAACACAGACCAGTGTTGTTCTTATACCCTTTAATTCTCACAATGCAGTATTCACTGTTTAAGGCTAGATGATCACTGTTAAAACTGAACAATGAGCAGATTACCCTGCAACTGGCAACTTGTTCACTTGATCGTGCATTTACAGATAATCAATACAGTTCTAATTCATGTGACTGTGTTGATGACTAACCGTGTACCTCAATAGTGAACACATAACTACTCTTTGCCTTCAGCTCATTCCAGCAGCCATTTGCACATACAGCAGATGTTTTATTGGATTTTTTGCCTTTTTATCCTTTATTTTGAATAAACTCTTTACTTGACAAAGAAGACTCCTATGTTGATTGATGTGTCTCCTGTTCTGATCCAATTACCTGGAATACTGTTTTTGCACTGATACTTCCTGTTAGATCACAGCCTAAACAGTCTATGCCATGCTCTACAGTTGTTCATGATCAGATATGAACTACTCATAACGAATGAGAAACTGAAAAGATTAAATAATAAACAGGCATGGACTGAAGAATTGAAAAATGACTTTTATTTTGCACTGTGCGTATTTTTGTCTGATGATGGATTTAAGGAACAGGAAGCATTTGTGTTAATGCTGCAACAAAGTGGGTGAAAATAGTGTTCAGTGGTTATTGCAAAGTCAGACTCCTTTAAAGCTGAGACGATTAGACCTCCATAAGTGCTTTCTGCTAAAACTAAATTGGCACAGCAGAAGGGTCTCTCTGGCTATCACACACACACACACACACACACACACACATACATGGCAGCACTGGGAGTGGCAGTACACAAGACAAGATTTAGATCATCACTATGGAGAAAAGGCTGAATGACTTGGAGTGACGCAGGTGAATGTAAGTGAGGAGATTAATCTCACATCTCTCCAAATCCCAGTGACATGAAGCTGCCGGACTCCGACAATTACAACTTAACACTGTGGCTGCCATCTGCTGGCCATTCTGTTAAATGCACTTAACATCATGTAACAATTAAAGCTGAAAACATCTTCAGTCATATTTACAGGATCTAGGAATGGAATTCTGGCCTTTCAAAGAAAAAAACGGAACTGTATAATAACTATATAATAAAAGCTTTTAAATTACAATAAATTTGTTTCGTGTATAATCTTCAGTGTAGCAAAAACAATTTGCTCAGCAGTCGCTATGTTTCCATTCTTTTCACTTCTGTATTTTTCATATGGCAGCACTGTGCCATATGAGCAGAGCTGCTTGTAGTGCTGGTTGGACAAATTCAGCAGATAAACCCACTGGAAAGCCATCAGGTGTTGCTGGTCTGCAGCGGCCCCAGTATTCTCTCCTGGTTGTGCTTGCGGAAAAAGGCCTTCCCAAACTCATAGGTGCTGATCATGATGGCACAAGCCGGGGCCACTTTTATCAGCCTGGGCAGGAAACCTGGGCAAAGACGGAGGATGGGAGGTTGTGTGTCATTTCACAAAATGAAACTTGAACAATTCGCAAAGGTTTCACATGTGAGCAGCATGAACCCTCTACCTGCAAACAGTCCACCAACGCCGTTCTGCGCCACAATCCTGCTCATCACACTGAGGGTGGAGGTTGAGGCCTGAGAGGACACTGACAAGACACACAGAGATACTAATCAACATCAAATACCTTTTGAATCCATTCTACAACTGACTGCGATGGATATAATTTTGTTTAGCTGTAACATTTGCAATCTTAACAAGTCAATGTCAATTAAAACTAAATAAAAAGACAAAGAGTACAAGAGCAAAATATAGCATAAAAATCAGTGCCATAATTACAATTCTTTGCTTGCAGCTCCCCAAGCTCCACCTGTCTTCTAGTTTTGACAACATCAAAAGGTAATGTTACTATGGATGCAACCTGAGAGAAAGGGAATATGGAGAAATGAATGAGCAAAGCTAATAATAAATGCTTGTTTACTTGAGATATGTGATATCTACTGCCTTTTGGCTCTGTCAGATGAGCAAAGTGAGAGCGGACAGGACACTTACAGACCCAGACACCGCACCAGACATGAAGGTGATGGCGAGGGTGGGCTCTCTGGTGTTACCCCATTCACACAGCCAGCCCTTTGCTTTTTCGTAGTTGTACCAGTACATGGCGGAGAAGGGCACGTCTCTGAGCAGCGTGGGCCCCAAGCCCCGCCACAGAGACAGCCAGCCCTCTGTTTGCACTGCTGAGCGAACACAGTCGATCACCTCCCTGTAGGACTGTTTCTCTGACTGCAGCTTAGTGCGGATCAGCTCCAAGGGGCTGATCACTGTCACAGAGCCCACTGAGAGGGAGGAAGAGGATAAGATAGAAAGAAAGAGAGAACGCTTGAAACACACAACGATCTTAACCTGACTACATGACAGAAAAGTCACATTATCTGTCCCAAGCAATTAGCTTCTTTACAGCTCTCTTCATTAATAATTGCTAAGAGGTAATAATAGTCACGCACACTGCAACTATAAAAGCACAAAGAAAATAAGGGTCACAATGGCATAAACTAAGTTTTCAAAACCTAGCTGCAGTCAACCAAAGCTGCATGTTTTTGAATCATTAATCGATAATCATAAATTTTACCAGTTTTGGTATTGTGACTTTTCTAATTCTGTGTGAGTGTTTTGTTTTGGTTCAGTGACTCTACAACACTCAGCTCACCTCTAGCGATGGCTCCTGCCAGGAGGGGAGCCTCCTGAGCGTGGTCACCCATCCTGACCCTCAAGGCTGCACACAGCTGGTCATAACACGTGAAATAAATCACAGTAGCCGGGACTGCCATCACTCTGAAAATATCATACATGGATTATTATAAACTGTGCTTCCATCACATTTCTGCTCTGACACCAAACACATTATCTGTGGTGAAGTATAACTTAGACTTAGGGGTGAATAGGCACTAGTAGGCAGAATGAATTGTGATGAGGGAATAAAATAGAAGAACCTCATTTCACACTTACAGGGTTGGAGGGAGACCACTCCATAAGGATTTGACTCCTTCATGACGTACTATCTTGATAAAAGCATCCTGTGGAGACAGAGAAAGCTCAGTGTTGTTTTGCAGTCATGGGGTTTGCATCAAAATATGGCTGTTCAGCTCTACTTAAAACAGTCAACGGGGACAGAGAGCTGCTTTGTGGGGCAGGAAATATATAAGGGTGGGTAAAATGTTTACCACAGTGCCACTGAAGTGACCCGGGGCTTTGTACCATGCCTTGGAGTTGCCATTTTCACAAACACATATGTGGTCCATAAGTCCATTGCAGTAGACAAAGCACTTCCCTAGGAAATGCAGAGAAACATATGAGTAAGAAACACTGTACAGTATCTGTAACTTATGTAACAGATGAAGGCATGTTTCTTGTACCTTTGGGGAATGGATTTTTCTGTGCTTGAAGTCTGATCTTCACAACATCCAAAGGTGTGACTGAAAACAGCAAAAACTCACTCAGCTCAGAAATGACCAGAAATGACAATTTCTTTAATGGAGTTCCACAAATTTCACCAACTAATTTCTCCGTAAGATGATTGTAGATATCTACTGCACTTATCGAAGCTTTGAAATGTAATAACTATGTCAAGTACCAGTGTAATTCAAAATACATGACCTTTTCATATTAACGACAGAGTGTGAGACAAAGCAATACTGCATGAAGAAAATTATGTTAACGTTAGATGTCAATTTTGGGCATCTCACCAAATAATGATGTAAGAATGGCTCCAGAGCAGGACGCCACCATCTGCTGGAGAGGAGTAATGCCATCACTGGCTTTTGAAGTAGGACTTTGACCACTCATAGTAACGCCTGCATAAAACACAAAGATACCATTCAACATAACACTTAATCAAAAGTGAAGTTATGGTCTTATTATGCATGCCACAACTTGATTTGTCAAATTAACTAAGCAGTGCCCACGATAGATAGTTTTGGATAGTGTAAGTACTATCACTGGGGACTCCGTGACGTTATAGCAAATTCTCTCTAACATAGCTAGGTTAGCTAGCTAGCAGCTACCTAGCTAAGATCCTACCTGCTAAAGTTCTTCACTGTCAGCGTCCATTAACACACACATCACTGTCGGTTTGCATTGTTAGTTTCCCTCACGATACCTAGAGCTACGATTACTGCCACCCCACAGTCTATAAGGGGGAAGCTAATCTTAAATACATGTGGTGGGCTAGCTAAGCTAGCTGGTCAATTTACACAACAAACATGACGTTTGTTATGCAATTTCAGTTTCTGGAACGCACATTCTTTTTTGTGCATTTCCGAATTCGACGATTCGTAAATTGAAATAAAAATGACAGGATTTGCTCATATACATTGCGCAATAAGATTGTGTTTGATAAATAGAACTATAAATGTCATATAGTTTGTTATTATGATTTGTTTATTAACGTTGATTTTTGTCTCTGCAAAAATGTGGAAACATCATATTCAAACACAAAGTAGCTTTTACTTATTTTCAGGGTTGCCAGACTTGCACCGTTCCAGTAAAATGGGACCAATTATTGCCGTATATAGTATATTGCTCATTGAGAGTTAATCACAAGACAATTAATCACTCCAGTGAAACAAATAAAAAATATGTAAATATTCAAATATCAAAGTGGAAATCAAATGATGAAAATTGTTGTCATAAATCTTCGAGAATTTCAGTTCGTGTAAGGTTAGTGGTGATTGCTTGGCAGGAAAGTGTCAATCAAACATGGCAACTTGAGTTGCCCCATTGGATTTGAAGCGGGAAAAGAAAGTTTCGTGAGATACAAATTCAAAAAGTTAAATAACAGTGGGGGAGTTTAAAAACATTTGCTGATGGGCAGTCGGTGGTAATGTTAACAATGTTATGAATGTTGTTCTTGAGTTGTTTGTGACCTTGCAAAACAACTTAGCATAAAATAAACCAAGTGACCGACACAGTCCGTCTGCTGTTCAACCGAAGTATTTTGGTCTAACGTAAGGTCCCACTGGTAAGTTAGCTGTGTATTTAACGTAAACAGTCACATGAACACAGTTGGAGTTACGGGGCTATGGTTACGTGCCCTGTGTTACTTTTTAAACTGTAAATGTAGATAGAAACGTGTTTTTGTTTCCTGTGTACCTCTTTACCGTTGAGTTTGTAAATAACCCCTTTGTTTATGTCCAGTTCAGAACCAGCGGAGATGTGTAAACGTTAGTGACGCAAGACAAGAAGAAATAAGACCTTGGGAAGGGAAGTAAGGGAAGTAAAATGAAGTCACGACGCACCCAGAGAAATATTAAAGCCACTTTGCAAGGTATGGCTGTGTTCCTTATTCAGCGTTATTTAACGCGGCCATTTATCGAGTTGTATTGTTAGCTAAAACAGTGAATCTTAAGTGTTCAACTCAGAATGCTCATTCCCCTTTCTTTCCCTTTCTGACTTTCAGAAAAAGCGGTTGATATTGGTGACAAGTCATTCTTGAGACTGGCCAAGCCAAAATCATGTGTGTCCCATCCTGCACAAGTCAAGCCTTTTGCTGGGAAAGTGTTTTACCTGGACCTGCCATCAAACAGAAAAGCAGAGACATTGGAGAGGGACATCAAAGAATTGGGAGGGGTAAGATGAAGTCATTTGCCCTTGGTTGTCACAAACCTTCAGATTTCCTTTTTTCTGTGTATTGCTTCTGTGTCAGCATGACCTGTCTGATTATGTCACATTACTCTTAGGTTTCACAAGTATTCACAACATGTTTCAGCACGATATTGTCTGCTCAAGATGTCATCCTTCCTGACAGACCTGTCGTGTCTCTGCATATTCCAGTGTAGACTTTATCAAGCTGTACATTTCCTCTACTTCCTCTGGAATGCAGACTGGTCCTTTTTGTCACTAGCACTATATTGAAGCCTGCAATTGCTTTTCCAGTAATTAATAGTTGTCCTAACCCTTTCACTGTTTCATTATGAGACTGCTTGTGATGATTTTGACATGAAAGTCTTCACTGACTTCTTCCTGCACTCGTTGCAAGTTGCTTGAGGTGGCAGGCTTATGTGTTTGTTTTGCAAAGGGATAGCTTTCCTCCCTAACAACTTATTTCATCATTCTTTTTTTTTCTGTCACTCAGACTGTTGAGAAGTTCTTCAGTAAGGAAATAAAGTATCTGGTATCTAACAAGAGGGAAGCCAAATATGCACAGTGCCTTAGTCGTGACTCACCCGTTCCCAGTCCTGACTCAGGACACAGCTCATCTCACCCTCACCTAAACTCACCCCGAGCTGGGAGCCAAAGGGACAACCTCAAAGGGAGATCTCAGGGCCAAACAGACACTGTGAGTTCACTGTTATTCTGTCATTATTCAGTCAGCCAGACTACTGATATTTTTTGTCTCACTCCTTGCCATTGTTTCTCCATTACAGCTTGTTTTTTCCAAATAGCAAAGAGTGATAGTTCTTAATGTTTGAAATTTTCATCACCTCATTTTGATCTTTCTGAGTAAGCTGTTGAATATTTTTGAAAATGAAAATGGTCTTATGTTCTTTTTTTTTTTTAATCTTGCAGTTTGTCACAAGTCGAGGGAAATCTTTGGTAGAGAAAGTGGTGAAAGAGCAGGTTTGTTGACTCCACACTCATAAATTTTCTAAAACACTCCACACCTATGTGTTGTTTTTTGAAATGGCCCATTTGCTTTTCTGTGCTAAGAGACTCTTGTTTGTTTTTAGGAGAGGATACAAATGAACAAGATTCTGTCAAATGCTCTGGAGTGGGGTGTGAAAATCCTCTACATAGATGGTACGCTGCACATGCTATATCCATTATAATAATACATTCAGTTTTGTTTTTGTTGTTCATCCTTTGAGTCTGTGCTGTGTAGGGTTGCAACAGTATGAGATTTTCGAGGTACAGTACCCATCTCAGAAAATATCATGGTATACAGTATTATACAGTTATTATTGTCTTTGCTAGGAGATCATGCGTTTGGTTGGGTGAATACTCTGTGTTCTCGCTACTTCCGCTCCCTCACTCCCTGTAATGTCTAGCTCACTCAACCATCGCTCCTCTCTGCCGCTATCTCTTTGCATACTACTGGACCTATCAGACTAACAGGCATTTTGTTTATCCTTTTGTGGCCTATGTTTGCTCCCTTCGTGGGTGATAAAGTCCAGGACATACATTGTGTTTTCTGGGCAAATTTATAAAACACGCTGCTGATAAAGAAACGCAACGGAATACAGAGCAGACACACGGGAAACCAAAAATGTCAGAGGCTGATAATCTGTCAACATATGGGGGTTAAAATAGGTTCAATAGCCCGATGCTTCACGACTATAAAAAATGAAGTGTCGGCAGACTAATTTGCCTAATCTTCTTGGGTCTTTGGATGAAGGACAAGATCAAAGCCATCATGGAAAACCCCTCTAACACTCTCTACAACGAGTTCTAGTACAAAGACATTACTACTGCCTACTTTATATAAACATTGTGTCCTCACACACACCTGGCAGATATTCAGTGGTGGAGGTGCATTCATCTAGTTGTTCTAGTTATTCTGGTTATTCTAGTTATATCTGTTACAATGACCGTTAAAGGAATGAAAACAGAAGTTATTTTAGTTGAACAAATGCTTTATTATTGATTTCATCAAAGTTTATGTCTTGACAGACATAAACCTGAAACCATAATTTTTAAAAATAATACTAATACGAATTTGATACCGTAGATAAGCAAATGTACATGGTATGATAACCATCAATTTTCTGGAAATATACTGCTGCAACCCTAGTACTGTGTATGAAATGGTTGTTAATTTCTGTGCGACTGAGATTTATTTTTTTATTCTGATTGCAGATGTAATAGCATATGTTGAAAAGAAGAAAAAGAATGTCACCAGCCAAAGTACTGTAACCACTGCTGTCAAAAAAAGTGTAAGTTCAAAGGTCTCAAAATCTAAAATGTATGTAAAAATAGAGCTTTGTGTGTTGGTTGTTATCATAAATCTGATTGACCCGGCTTTCTTTGTAGGCCAAACCTGATCCCACAGGAAAACAAGGCTTCCAGAAATGTAAAGGTAAGTGTCTGAACTTAAATTAAAAAAATTTCTTTTCTTTCTTTTTTTTTTCTCCCCAAAACTGTTGTAGAAATCATCCTGTCAGCTTTTTTTCCACCATGGAACACTGTGTAGTGTTTTTGGTTTTCTGTGATTATGTACTCTTAATCTAAATAAATATTCTTTTATGTTTTTTTCCAGTGGGGCGGATCAATAAACCTTTTGTCAAGGTTGAAGATTCAAGCAGGTAAGCGTCAGTAGTTTAAAAGAAGTTAACATTATCAGTGAAGTTGTACCATCTACCTGTTTAGAATTGTTTTCCTCTAAGCATTTGGACATGTAACATGTTTCTTTTCCGTTCCTTAGACACTACCGTCCAATCTACCTTGCTCTGCCAAACATGCCTGAGTTTAACCTGAAGGCGGCCCCTCCCTGCAGCCCCTTCTGCGTAAAGGACAAGGATCCTCCTGGGAAGAGACAGAAAGGAGACAGGTATAGAGTCTCTCCTCTTTAGTACTTTCAGCTATCTTGATATATTGTGTCACACTTTCACAAAGACTGTAATCTCCTTTGATAGTTTTCTTGCATAAAAATAATGAATAAACAAATACCTTCTTTGGCCTCACATATCAAGTTTGAGCCAAATTTGACAAAGGCTTTATGACAATGCAGGATATTTTCTTGTTGACTTGATGCCATTTATTTAAGTAGGGAAAAAAAGAAATCTGCACACCAAAAGAGCTGCTGTTTGAGTCTCTTTGATTGGTCACTGGTGCTTTGAGCACCCAGTCAAACTTAAAAGTCTGAGGAAGAGCTCGGCGCCCGGCGCTTGGACCTCTCTTGGTGTGGATTTCTTCTTCTTTTTTATTTTTTTTTATTTTTATTTTTTTACTTTGTTAGATGTTTGTGATCCAGCAGCCATCTCAATACGATCTAGCATGTGTGTGTGTGTCATCTCTGTTGTTTCCCTTGATGCCTTTTGTTCACCAAACTCTGGGTTCCTTGGGAACAGAGTGCGGGCATCAGACAGCGAGGAGAGGGGCCGAGGCAGAGCCAAGAAGAACAGGGACAAGAAACGAGGAGGCTACTGCGAGTGCTGCATGCTCAAATATGACAACCTCACACTGGTTAGTTTTATTTATTACTTTTAAACTTTTTAGATAATAATAATATGCACAAACTTGCCTGGAAACTTTTTAATTGAAGTCCAGACATGTTTAGACATTTTATTTTGTTATTTTTTGTTAAGAGTCATTAAATCATCTTGGATGATAGCATAAAAAATGCTAACTGATGCTGACAATAGCTGTCAAGTTTGAGATTTAAATGTCATCTGATTGATATTTGTCACTATTGTGCATTTTGCTCAAAAGAGAACAGCGAGTAGTTCTTTTGATCCCATTTATCGCACATGCGTAGTTTCACTTGAGTTTATCATTGTAAAGCAATGATATTGGCTCAGTTGCACTCTTCCAGCTGATAAGAGAAGCATCTGTGTTAGCATAAGACCAAGGGGGGTCTTGGTCTTGCTGTGCTAGGAAATGCAGTGCAGCCGTGTGTGTGTGTATATGTATGTGTGTGTGTGTGTCAGAAACCAAGTCAAACAAACCATTCTTGCGAGGTGAATTTTACACTGTTGGTACGATTTCTTGAGTTTTAAGAGATGGCAAGCTCAGTCTGATAATTCAGTGAGTTAAAAGTAGCCTGATTCCATTGTATTGTTCAACTTTATATTATCAGTTAATATCACTGCTCACAGTGAGTGTTTTCTTCAACTTCACTCAGATATTTCCCTTTTATGTCCTCATCTGTCTGTTGAACATCTGCCTGAAGCTTAAAGTGCAGTTGCCTGCAGCAGAGACGGTGCTCTGTGGCCTCCACTGGGCAGCGATCATTTAGTTACCCCTCTATTTTTCCGAAAGTTGTAAAGACTTCCAATCATTTATGTGTGTGGATTTTGTTCAGCATCTAAAGAGTGAATGTCACAAGGCCTTCTCCAAGAGTGACGAGTACTTGGTGGTGGACAGACTGGTCTCCACACTGCACTGCAACTTCATTGATATCAAAAATAAAGTTAACAGGTAATTTGGCTAATTCCTATGAAACATCCAAAAGCATCTTATTTTCCAGATTGCTGTTCCACTCCACTCATCTCTGTTTTTTGTTTCATCCCATTAGGCCAAAGTGCAGTATATCCTCTGTTGTTATTGCTCCTGGACCATGTGGGAAAACTGGGCAAAGGCATGAGGGAGATATTGATACTCCAGAGACAAAAGAGGAGCAGTGTAGCCCCAGAGCTGCGTCTGAGTGTGGGGAATTTTCTTCAGGACACTCTTTAAAACACAGTTCAGCTCCTGGCTCTGCTCCTGTGATCCACGGTGAGGCTGGCAGCAGGAGGTGTGCCTCAGAGAGTTATCAGGACAAGCACAAATCTATCTCACGTAAACGGCCTTGCAGGCATGATTCCTTGAATGCTCGCACTCTCAGAGCTGAGCCGGCTCAAATATCCAGACCAAAGACAGAAACAGCCCCCTCTAGAGGTGTGTCTTCTACCTCTAATCCAGCCATTCAGGCAGACTCAAAGGACCACAGAACTCATACAGACAAGAAATCCTCATCCTCACACAGTCACAAAGATGACTTGAAGAATGAATGTCCCTCAGATAGCCTTAATGTTGCCTCAAGCCGGCATCAAGTGTCTCTCAAAACGGAGGATTCTTCACTGAAGGAGTCTATTCAGGACCAACACGTTTTGCCAAAGAGAATGACTGGTGTTTCAGAAAGTGAAGGAGCCAGCGTCCCTGCACAAAGCCACTCTCCAGTCAGGACAATACAGAGGAGGGTCAGAGTTTACAAACGGAAACGACGGAGAGTGGACACGCGGCTGACATGTCAGGAACATGTGAAGCCAGGTGAAGTTCCTGATAACTCCTTACTGGAGCTCTGGCAGCTTTTCCAGTCTAGTGAGAACACAGACGTTGAGTTTCGGGGGTTTGAGGACCAGGAAGGAGACAGAAACTGATGGAATAAACTGGAATGGTTTTGTAGCTACCCGAATCCTGCCTGTGCAAGCCAAGAGATTCCTCTTGTCTGCAGAAACAGGTTTACAGAAGGTAGAACAATCTGTGTCTTATTTCTTTTAATGTTGAAAAATGCATTTTCTCCCTTATTTTCTCATTTAAGAAAAAAGGCAGCTGGTGATGTGCTGTAATATTTTGCTTACAGCATAGTATAAGTTCAAAAACTTAAATAACATAAATAGAAAATATAACTTTACCTCTACAGTAGTTATTAAATGTGCCTCCTTTGCACATTTTCTTGTGCTGCAAAAAGTAGTTCAAACTGCATTTCTTTGGTATTTTTGTCTAAACTCTGCACAAAGTACTCTTTCTGTAGGAGTGGAAATTCTAAAAATAAATTTGTCAGAGCATAACATTTCAGTGACTGAAAACTTTAAAAATCTGTCCATCTCTGCTCCTCTTTATCTGCATCTCCTTTGTGACTGCTATATATTTGATAAGGGAAATCAATTAGGGATACTGCTTTAGCTGGATCCACCTCATCAGTGCACTTTATGAAAAGTTTAAGTCTCCCTAATTTTGTACATTCAGTGTAATTTGCAATAGTAATTACCCTTTTACTTGGGTTGTTTTGCCTCAGTATCATTCCAACATTTCATTCCTCATGTTTAGACAAAAGTACGACATTTTCTTTTCAAACTTACGTTTGTGTACAGCTTAGAGGAGAGGAAAGTCCTCTCAATAGTCCAACAATAAATGAAACTGTCTTCCAATTGCTCTAGGCTGCTGAAGCAGACATCACTCTAAATTCTCTAAATGAAGTAGCAAAGGAATCTGAAAAAGTGTGATGGACAAGAGTACTTTGTGTAGATTTTGAACTAGAAGTCCCCCAAACAAATGTATTTTGACCTGATTTTGCTGCAGAAAAATGTACAAATCGCCAAGGATTTGACTACCTTTTATATCCACTATATAATTTATGAAATGCTACGGGGTGTTGATGAGCCACACTGAAAAATCCTAAATTTCATAGTCTACAGTCTCAGCTTCAGTGGAAACATTTGAATCAAACTACAGTAATCTGGAAAAAAAAGATGACTTGTATCTCCACACAGTGAATCAACAGTAATGTGTTTTAATGTTAAGTGAGCTGCAGATTTGATTTGTGGTACTTAGTATTAGGACAGGATACATCCTAAGTGCAATTTTCATGACCTTAAATACTGATACTTCGACTGTCAGATACATCTGCTATGTGTTGGTATTGTAAACCTAAAAAAAGGATCAGAATCCAAATACAAGTTGGTTAAAACTCATTTGTCTCAGCTTGTTTTTCATGCAAAAGTATTTTGATTATAACTTAATAACTTTGCAGTGCATCATATTGATGTAATACAAATGAAAAATGGATTGCCTAGAGTGTATATGCTTCCTTCTCCATAATAATAATAAAGATGAAATTGGATTTGCTGGTCCTACTTAATATGGATAGAATTACCCCAGGCAAAACTGAGGGAGCGATACATTAGCTTGATAGCTTTCCCCTTATTGTTTTTCTGCATTTAGGACATTAGCATAGTGCCCTTGTTCTCTCTTGCTGCTCTCAAATGGATGGATGCACTGCATGGGTCAAATGGGAGTCTGCGTGTCACTGGAACTAAGAACAAGACGAGTAACAACTTCCATATGATGTGCAAAGACAAGCTGCAAATAAAAAGACGCTGCTGAATGCAAACATCTTCATTTGTGCAGTCCCAGTGGAGCTCATTACTCCTGTAGGGCTGCAACTAATGATTATATTCATTGTTGATTAAGCTACATATATTTTGTCGTTGTTTGATTAACGTTGTCTGTAGTGTCAAAAATAATGATAAATGCTCATCAGAAGTTACCAGAGCCCAACATTAGATTTTCCAGTTGCTTTCTTAGTCTGACTAGCATCCCAAAAAAAAAACAAAAAAAACAAAACAACCAAAAACCAACAGACTATTAATTTATAATATGATTTGAGAGAAAGTAAGCAGATGACAAAAAAAGGTAATATATCTGCATAAAAAGCATCTGCTGTGGCTTGTATAGTTGTAGTTTTTTGCAATTGCTACAACTTTGAAAACTGCAAGTTGCAAATTCAGTAAACTACATACTTAATAATAACCATCAGAGTGATTTGCTCATGGGGAATGTTTGAGCAGTGAGCTTGTGAATTCATGTAAACTTCACCTGCACACAGCACAGCGTGTCTTCAGATTTTTGCACATTGAAACTGTTGTGAAAACTGGGCCAAAACAGTTGCAAAAATAAAAAACATAAGCCAAACTCCTTCTGTGGTTTCTGTGCCCCCCTGGCTGTCATACAGGCGGGAAAAATATCCTACATTTTCATTTTGACATCTGCACCTAAACCCGAAGCAACCCAGCCTTCAAATAAAAAAGTGGCAGTAGCAATATTTTAACTGTTTTGTTATGCATAAATTAAAAATAAATAAAGTCTTTATAACACCTGACCACTATAACTTTGACTTTGTTCTTTGAATGAACATAAATTGTGGTGTGGTCAGTGTATATTTGTCTGCTATATTTCAAGTATCATATCCCTGCACTGTGGTTCACACTGTATTCAATATTGAGTCAAAACAAACACGAAGTTGTTTGAGTAGCTGTTGCAGAAACTATCTGCAGTGTCCATTTTGAGAGTAACACACAGATATTAACCTGCTGTATGTATCAGTGCTGAGATGAATGAACAGTAAACAGTAAAGAAAATTATGGTAAAAAGATGACAGGAGAAGTCACCCTGTGCTGATGAGATTCAGACCATAGGCTATCTGGTCAATAGCCATGGCGTGGTTTTCTGAAAGTGTCCCCATTTGATTATGTGACAAAATTGGAATATATCACAGGTCATCGAGGACAAAGGCTCACAGAGATTTGATTTGATTTGATTAGATATTTTGTAATGGACACATCTCATTTTGTTTGTGGGCCAAGCTTGTGTTTTGGAGGACTTGGCAGAGGAGCCAAGTCTGAGCCATGACGATAATCTACCTCAGAGCTTGGCAGGAAAGACGCTCCTGCAGTAATTTCACATGAAAGAAGAATGGGACGGAGGCGGGCGGTCCTTATCATTCCAGTCGGTCCAGTCGGAAACAGGCCGGGCCCACTGCTTTTCCACATATCCATCTCAGCTCTCTCCCTCTCCGCCGCTGCTCATATTTATGCATAAGGCGTCTCTGCAGTGATCCACTGGATATTGATGTGTTTTAAGGAGGTGTCCCCCCGCTCCTCTCCTCCCTCTCCTCGCTCGCTCCCTCCCTCTCTCCATCCTCTCTCCTCCCTTCCCGCTCCGCCGTGCTGAACCGTGGGGGCTCGGTGCGCTCAGATGCGCTCGGCGTTCAGACCCATAAGGACCCCGATGGCCCCCAACCAGAGGTACTGCGCTAACCAGACGACCAGCCCCGGCTTCAAGCTCCCCTAGCAAAGGCAGGACCGTGCAAGTCTGCTCCTGGAATACCGCACTGTTTTATAATTTCTCGTCTCTGTCATCAGCGAGGGAGAAAGGTGATGATGCGCCTGCGATGGTGGATTTCCCTTTTGTGCATCTATGGATTGATGCACGTCGGTCACCCGAGCAACCCTGATCCCCGAAATGGTAATCAAGGCTATTTTAGATATTAGATGTAAGATTATGGCGCGGCTAGAATTAAGCCGAGTGTTTATATCATTATCATCACGTTTAATTATATTCTAGGCTAGGCTAATGCATGAATTGCCTTTAAAATATGCATGTAGCCTATAGCTGTTTTATGTTATCAAAGGAAAGCCCCCCGTAGACGATTTTATCGTCATTTGAGATGAAATGTTTTTGATGAAAGTGCCTCTGGGCTATATCATAACTGTTTTTCCGCAAGGAGGGACGGGCTGAAGCTCGGCAGTAAAATCGGTGTTTTCCTCCCTGTGCAGGAGACGCCTTGTCGAGCTTGAAGGCTCTTCGTGATGCAGGCAGGTTTGTCGGGAAGGAGGACACGGTGCCTCTCCGACTGCTCTACAGCAGGCACAACCACAGCCAAATCACACACGATGTGCTCAGCACAAGGATTAAAGCCAGCTCCAGCTCGACACAGGTACACGGTGTTTTAGTGTTTATCTTTCTCAGGATTGCTGTGTGTGATGTATGTGCTGGATTTCACAAAGGAAGAAAGATGCCTTCAGTAGCCCGTTGCTACAGGAGACATGCAGCTATTTCGATCTTGTTTATGTTTTTGTTGATTCATCCCCTCCTCTGCCCTTGTCCTCACAGGGGGGCTTTGTGTTTCTACCCATAATTAGTTAATTACTTGCAATATTTAAACTAAAACAGAGGCATGAAACATATTGGCTGGAGCTTGGATAGGCCACACTAACACAGACAGAAATTAGATTGTGTGTCCAACTGCTATATGGGTCATCTACAGGATGCATGCCTTCATATTCAGTGTCAAAAATTATCAGGCATCAAAATTGTCCCATTAAAATGCACCTTCTGTCTTTGGTAAGTGTGGTCACACTTTATGAAAACTGTTCTGAAACTTTGATAGGTATTTGGAAAATGCTCTATCAAAATAATCAATTACTGACAGATAACTTGATTTACTTTGAAATTTTCACCTTTTATCTCGCCTTTTGCAGCAGCTGTCTCACCACACCTGCTGATATTCTGAGGTCCCATTACATAATGCATCTCACTTCTTCATGAATGGAAGTGACTAGAAGACTTAGATAGACTAGATGCATGTCCTTATTGCAGTAATCTACATTAAAAAGTGTCATTGAAATCCCATATCTCATTACAGAGTTCATATTTGATCTGGAATATGAATGGGGAGGGGTACAGGAATATTAAAATGGATGCTTAAATTAATCTTTTCAAACAGGTATCAAAAGTTATAATTTACAGTAGGCCCATATTAGGTTACCAAAGGCTTGTCATGCTCCTTCAAGGTGAGGAAGGCAAATAAAATATTGTAGACTAGTAAGTCAAGTCCATTGTGTTTTATGCGCCTACATAATCACCCATAAAATCTGTTATGCAACAAAATTATTCAAGAAAGTTTTAAAGTAGATACACTGTGTTATTGAAAACCCATGGGCATTAATACTTTTGTTGCCTGGCAAAATAGCCTCCCAGAGCCACTCGACCGGTCCATAATAACTGACACAGTGTGGTAATAACCATAATCACTGTAACTGTGTTCACTGACTCAGTTCACTGTACCAGCATGTCTGCAGGGTTCATTTCAATAGATGAGTCAATTAGCATTGTGCTAACCTGTCATGCGTTTTAATTTGTGAGGCTTAGGCTTGTGTAGGCTAGCCTATTCAGGGCTCCTAGAGAGTCAGAGACAAGGCTACAGATGGTGGCAGGCAGGGAGGTGTTAACCCTTTGTCCGTCTCATACCTCAGACAGAGCTGGAGCCCGATGGGTAAACAAGCTAATGGGAACCATCTGCCCTCATATATGATATTATGTTTTTTTTATATTTTCCTTTGAATGCTGTTCTCCGCCACAAGTTAGTCACGTATCACAGTAGTTCTGTGCACTGGGTAGTAAATATTTTAAAGCCTCATTTTTGCAGAACAGCTGAAAATTGCTTTTGTTTCATCCTATCATGAACAGAATCTTGATTCGCTCCATCTATGCCAGGACAAAACTCCGATATTTTGACAAAGAGCCGTGTGTGTTCCCTGGTGCCTGTTGAAATGAGCATATAATCCCTGAATTGGCGATGTTTTGTTTTGTTTTTGAGTATGCACAGCGTCATCTTATAGCTATAAAAAGAATTTGCATATGAGAAATCAGCTGCTGCCTCAAAGTTCTCATTAAGCTATATAAGATTCATTGTAAGAGGAATAAAAACAGATACAGGGGAGGAGGGAGCAAGACAGAGGATGGCATCTTTGATTTGATCTGTGCTCTGAGGCTCTTATTCTCCGGGGAGTTGAAGCTGGCTTGCAATCAGCCGTGATGCCACTTACACAATGTTTGATCTGTTTTCATCTTTTTTTAGCTCCCCAACCTAAAACAGATCTGTCAAATAGTCCTGAGAATGTGTGACACACACAAAGCTATTTATAGACTTTTGTTGCATTGCCTATTTTCAGTCTCAGACACAAACAGCCTCACCACTGAATGAGCAGCTGGGAGTTCAGCGAAGTGCTCTTGCTGTTTTGTTGAAAAACAATTGCTTCAAGTAGAATCGGTGTGAGTGAGTCTACAGGACTGTATTTTTTTTCAAATTTGCCTGTCTGTCTGTCTGTCTGTCTCTCTGTGCCTGCATGTCTGCCCGTCGGTCTCTGGTGGAATGATACCACTTACACTCGTACTTCCATAGTCTTGAGTGGAAAGCCAGGCCTGTTATAATTTAGAAATCAATGAAACAAGAGTCAGTGATGGTATCCGAATATTGGTCCGGCACAGTCAAACTGGGAAGTGCGCTCCCATTAAACACAATTACTGGTACCAGCTCCCCTGGATTCACTCTGCCAAATTAGATTTCATGTGAAGTACGCCGCGAAATGGGGATTGCCCTTTGTGCGTGCTCACACATAGACACACACACCGCTTCTATACGCACCGAGCACGCGCACCCAACAATAGAGTCTGTGGCCACGGGGGACATCATCGTCTAAGGTCATCCGTGGGTGAGGATTGGGGCATTTTGTCAAAAAAAAGAAACAGAACGCACACTGACACCCCTCCCCCCCCACA
>OMLF01016583.1:50796-71522 GCA_900302615.1 Holocentrus rufus | reverse complement strand
GGGTGGAAGAAGCAAAGTCAGCAAACTTTCCCTGGATAAATAAATAAAGGTCACAAAACAAAAACAGAATAAAGAGAGGGAGACAGGGAGGGAGGCAGGTACTAGGTCTTTTGTTTCTGAAGCACTGAAGCAATCTCTCTGAGTCTATCAGACAGCTGCAAATCAAGATCAGGACTCAAACCACTGCAGCTTATCCTCCCTGCCATCCCCTTTCCTCAATCTGACTGTGGATTATCTGTGATGCAAATATTGTGATAGATAGCTAGATTGCTAGACAGATAACTAGATCAACAGATAAATTTAGAACGAGAAAGATTATGTTGTTGCTTTTTCTAATTCCTTGCCCTATAAAGAGTGTTGATGCTTTCTTGTTAAATGACCTTTAATCTACATAAATTTGAATAAAGGGGGGAGGAGGAGGTGCTATACCAGGTGAGAGGGAAAGAAATAAAGTATCATAGTGTCCTCAAAATACATCTTTTATACACAGAAAAAGATCAGATGCAGATTTCTGAGAACTGAGGATTGACAGGGATGAGGGGAGATATTGTCTTCATGGGTAACAATGAGGACAAAGGCAAGACAGAGCAGGCAGAGGGAGAGAGGATGATGGAAATATGAAAAAAAGCTGCAGCTGCACTGGTAAGAAAACTGTGAAGAAAGAGAAAAACAAAAGAGGTGAGAAAGCCAGAGACAGAGCGAGGACGGAGGAGGAGGAATCACAGAAATACAACTCAAAATGTAATAAGGGACCGCGACGGTGAAAGAGCAGGAGGAGAAGAGGGCTGCAGAGACAACAAAGGTAAAAAACGAGGAGGAGAGGGAGACAATAACAGGAACACAGCGGGCTGGCTGTCTCAAACCCATAACAGGTACATGGTGCAGCAGCCCTCCCGGTAGCAGGTGTTCATGGGATAGGAAGGCATGATAATACGCTGCCAGACAGAAAGACTTTCTTTGACACCATTTCCACTTTGCTGTTGTTGTGACTAGAGAGCTTGTTTGCACAGACAAAGACACAAAGTAACACACCAGTGTTGCACCGCAACAGTGGAAATGGAAATACAGCCTTATGTTCACTCTATTGTGGAAAATGTTTTATGTATTGTATTCAAACCGCTAGTGCACATGGTTCAACAGACACTCTCAGCACTGACAATACAAATATGAAAAGGCATGTGTGAGGTCGCTGCATGGCTCGTCTGTAGGGACGGACTGATGTATGACTGACTGTCGTGTCGACCAATACATACTGGTATCAGTCCAATATTGTTTTCACTTGTCAATATTTGGCTGATTGTGAAGTTGGCCCTTACATGACCTTTTTCTAGGAGCGTGTCACTTAATTCAGCTGGAAAATTAGCAACAGAGCAAAACTAACAGTCTTATGTTCACAAAACAAATGACAAATAGAAGAAATTCATATCATAATTAATATAAGTAATTGATTCTTGAACCGTGCTGAATATAAAAATCTATGATCTGAATATTTACTACAGTAAATATTCAGATATTCAGTAAATACATCATCTTTTGCTTGGATGAAGTCCATAACGATCCTCATTACATCCCATTTAAACTTACACTTGCACTGAAAAACAAAAAAACCTGCAAGAAAACTGCCATTTCCTATCCTTAGTCCTTGAACTAGTCTTGGCAAGCCAGTGATATTTAACTGCACCAGTGAATTTGTGGTTACACAAATGTGTCGACAGCTTTAAAACAAGCTCCCTGTGGAGAGCTCAACACCCGCTGCCTCCGACACTCCAGCCATCTTTTTTCACAAACAAAAAATAAAAACAAGTGTAGCTGGCTCCCAGATCTCTTTAAACACTGAATTGTTCTAAACTGCTTTTTATGGTCTTTTACCCTATTCATAGATTTTGGTTTCCAAAGCCAATAAAAGGGAAGCCCCACTTCAACCTGACCCTCCATAACACACCTCCTGCCTGGTTTCCTCCCTTTAGCGCCGCCTCCATTCACCTCCCCACAGCAATCCCGTTCACCACCTGTGCCTCGCTCTCCAGCCCTTGGACAAAACTGGCACCTGCGAGGGCACGAGTCGGGCCTCCCAACGAGCAGCGTCTGACTGGCTCCAAACCTGTCAATACCTCACCGGGAGGGCCGCCAGGGAGCCAACCCAGGCGCCGGATGAGGAGATGGATTTTATGTTTCATGCCCGATGCGCTGAGCTGCAGCTGTCGGGGTATTAAAACACTGAGAGCATCGAGCTACATCACCTCTCCAGACAGACATACACAGATACGGGCTATTCTCTGACTCAAACCAACAGAGAAATCCGGCTTCCTGGAACATCTGCAACCAAATACGGAGTGTGCACTGCTTTTATATAAAAAAAAAGAAAGAAAACAAACATGCAGTACTGCCTCTCCTTGAACCTTTGTCCACTCTTCCTACTTCCTGTAGACTCAAATAAAACACCTCTCCTCTGTGTGCTTCATATCACTGCTGACTTTGTGTTTTCAGCTAATGAACAGAGTGTCCCAGCGATTAATATCACCAACACATGGCCCATGAAAGCTTCATCACTTAGCGCGGCCCCCCCTGCATGCATTCATACATGTGGCAGCAGGTGGACGGCACACACACACGCATGCACACGTCACAACCTATTAGCATGCGGCACCTGTACACGGCACGTGCTGAGAGAGGGGAAGAAAAGAAAAAAAATCAAGTATAATCACAGGGTAAAAATAGGAGGAATGAGGAGAGTGAAAGAGACAGAGAAAGGTGATAGACAGGCGGAGAGCCGGAGAGAAAGGGAACTTGTGAGAAAGACATAAAGAACAAGGGAAGGGAGAAATATAAAGAATGAGGGGGGGGGGCTGGAAAGGAAGCTGTCATGACGTCCGCTCCCAGCAGCAACCACTGTGTCAGCAAATAATTAAAGAGGGGAAAAAATCTGGGAAGATCAAAGCAAGTAGAGAAGAAAGGGAGCAGAGGAGGACAAGTGTTAGGTTGAGGGAGGGAGGGAGAGAGGCGTTTATCCTTTTGCAGAGAGAGAAGACCACAGCCAAAGAGAGCAGGTTACTGCCCTGAAAAGCCCCAAAAAATAGGAAACATGGGCAGCGCAAGTTTCAATTAAGTTTGGTCGTGGTGCAATGACCTAAAAGTGGCACGTATGCAAAGAAAGCTCTTAAATTCATAGCAGGACCTGCACAGTCTACTGGGAATGGCATTTCCAAGGACCACTTAAGAGCCAAGTCAACAAGGAAATTAGTTTGCTTGCCGGTTGTAGGCTTAAAACATTCCTGAAACTCGTTAAAAAGCAAAGACGAATTTCTGCAGGATGAGATCTTCACTGCACCAAGGCACAAACAAAAATCCAACCAAAACATCAGCCGCAGCACATCAGATTCATGCGTTTCCCTCTAGGTAAGAGGTCTGTGTAAACAAGCCTGCAGCTCCTGTGCATCAAAAGCGCTTGATTAATTTATAACAAGGCTGAGAAGCCTGGAAGCCAATAAAAAGCATTTTCTCATCATCAGACTGCAGCAAAACAACATGACATGTTGAGATGTGAAAGTGCTGTTTAGAAGCCGCGACAGGGCGCATCTGTTATTGATCTAAATTTACTCCCGTCTTACTCCCCTTTCCCCTTTTCTCTTTGATGTCTTATTTGGCCTTGGCAGGAGTTGGGTAAACATGTGTGTGTGTGTGTGTGTGTGTGTTTCTGTGCTCTTCTGTACACTGACAGACATATATTCATGTGTTGGAGTGCATTTGCAATGTCAATTCATTTTACACATTCAGTATTTAGTGAGTCGGCTGCCCATGCACATTTATATGTTCAGTGTGTTTTTGACAACTAGTTGAGACAGCATCAGTGAGAGTGTAGCTTTACTGTTTAGCATCACACACGACTGGAAATGAGGAAAAGAACACAACTGCAGACACACAGTACAGATCTTATTACAGGCTCATCCTATGTAACAGCTCGCTGGCTCCCCGCCTTCCTGTCTCTCTCTTTTATTTCTGCTCTCTCTCTCTCCCTGCTACTGGTCAGTAAGAGTCTCATACTAGAGCTGATGGCTATGGGGGTTTAATTAATGATATTCAATAGTTTTGTTTTTTTGTGATGGTGGGAGACTGTTACATGATACACTGTTCTTTGCCGTTGTCCTTGAAATAGTGGTGAGTGACACAAAAAGCTTTTTGGGGAACCAAAATACTTTTTTGATTAACACTTTCTTTATTATTCCTGGTTTCTAAAATATACAGAATTGAACAAAATGATAAAGTACCATAATTCTCTTTCATAATTTGCTTTGATTTTGTATCAAATCATTTTTCTCCCCCAATGGTGGGTATCTCATTTTTTGAATAAAAATCTACTACAAAGCTACGACATGCTAACCTCAATAAATGCAAACATGCAGGCTGTTCGTATAGCTTTTTTATTGTCAGAGATCTTGTGTAAATGTGAGGACTATAACTGCAGCAATTTTATGTTAGCAGTACATAATGACTGGCATATCTGCAGATCTATGACAGATATTCATGTGATGGTTGAAGCTGCTGTGGCAGTGGATCCTATGCCTCTAGGGCTGCAAATACAAATACTGTACTAAGGGATAAATGAATGAAAAAGGCAGTGTTAGTCACTAATATTGGTGCTCCTACATACAGTATATATTCAGCCTTCATTTTCACATTCCCTCCCTTCATACTCAGACTTTCCTCTGCCTTCATCTGCATCTCACTTCCTCTCTCCCATTTAAGTCTCTCTCTATCGCTCTCTCTCTCTTCATCTTTTCCCAACCATCACACTTCCAAAAAAGAAAAAAAAACTGGCAGACACACTTGCTGAGAAGATTTCCATGTTGAGCTGCGATGCTAGAGAGCCACTGTGGATCTTTCAAGTCTGCAGAGCTCGTGCACACTTTGAACCCTCAAAGCTGTGAAAATTTCAGAACTTTCCGAAGAGCTCATTTGCATGACGAGTGCGAGGCGTGAAGTTAGAATGCCTATTTTGGGTCACACGAATGTGCAGAGAGAGCACTGCTGCAGTCAGGCAAAAGCCTCGCAACTCCACTTATGGCATTTTTCAGGGGGTTTTAGTTGAATTGAAGGATTGCATGGTGTCCTCTATGGATAAGAAAACATTATGACCCTAGGGATTATAAACTCCTCTAAAAATCAATTATAAAATACCAAAAATGCATGATGGGCAATCTAAAAAATGCGGCTGTTTCTCCTACTTTCAGAAAGCTTGACATTTTGAAGATACAAGTTGTATCACCTGAAAACGACAATAAAATATTCCTGTATCCTCTCATTTATGACTGTGATATAGATAATATTGCATATACTGGGCTATTCACATCCTGACCACTTTATCTTGAGTAAAAAGACTTTGCTCATCTAAATATCTAATCGGAACATGTATTGTATAGGAAAAGTAGAACTAATTATATTGCTGTGACAACAAATGGGAAATGGTCCTGTGAGAACTGAACTATATATATTTTGCATAAGGCACTGGGGACACGGACATCTGCATGCATATCATCATATTTATTTCACAGAAGTGGATTTCCATTCTCCTCTGTCATTATCTTTCTGTATTACTTACAGGGTCTCCAGAGACTGCAGTGAGCTGTGGGCAGAATAAGCTTATTGTCAATGTCCTGCAATGTCTCTAAATTCAACGTTTCACAAGTCAAAAAGGAACTGGCTGATCTTCCCATTATTGGTGTGCGCTGGTCCCTAATTTGTCAAATAGTCTTGGAACATATCCTACAAAAAACAGGGATCACTGTGACCTGTATTATTTTCTTTCTTCAGTAAAGTCGCGCATTAGCTTTGTGCTTGGTATGCGATTCCAAAGAGACACAGCAGAGGATGACAAATTCTGCAAAGGCCACATCTCGCATGGTGAGCAGGTTTCCTAAGGCGGTGTGGATACAGATACCTCTACACCGAGAGACGCTGAGTTGAATCACAAATGAGAGGCC
The DNA here is from genome assembly GCA_900302615.1 of Holocentrus rufus. NCBI lineage: Eukaryota > Metazoa > Chordata > Actinopteri > Holocentriformes > Holocentridae > Holocentrus > Holocentrus rufus. The sequence continues at coordinate 65,544 of OMLF01016583.1, read as the reverse complement.
TGGGCTGCTAGCACATTATCCTTACACCCACAGAGGCTTAGCTGTGATTATTGGAGCAGCACTGCAGCACAAACACACATACACACACACATGCACAAGCATGTAGGCAGATTAGAAACGCACACCTGCACCCACACATGTATGTAAATGTGTAAACACACATACATATGAGTTCTTCTGTTTATACCTTTATGACTACTTTTTGAAAACACATAAGCTAATAATAGGAATATGCATCAGCATATACATTTTTTGCACATGCAAAACTATAAAAATAGCTCTTGAATATATAACGTTTATTCATTAAGAAAACTCATGAGTAGGACATCAAGTGCAAGTAACAGCAGGCGCTGAGTTCAGTCAGCTCACACACACAAACACGAACACTGACACATCATCAAAGGACCACGGTAATAATGTAGCTATTTTTCCTCCCATATCGATTGTTATTCTACGCTCCACTCATTCAACACAAAGCAGAAAAAAACAGCTGCCACATGTAACCATAGAGAATGCACAGATAAAGATGCAGCCGAAGAATCTGACGACACTGTCATACAAATGAGCATTGCTTCATGTAGGGACTGCACAATCTGCAACACTCCCTAGTTAAATCGACGTTTAGGAGAATGGCCACTTGAACGCTGAGCCAGATGATCTCTTTGCCATGGTAACACATCAGCTTTTTGTATCTCAAATGCTGCAGAAAAGCTCATTTCCATGACAACAATATAAAAACCTAAGTAGTAGCTACCTTAAACGACCAAATGACCATTCATGGATGTTAATTTGAATAGGAATGCACACTGTCAATTTTAAAATATATTCAAAAATATTTTAAAATATGGAGGTCCACTAAAGCCTCCAACAGCTCACACTGCCTGCCAAATGAAAACCCAACATTCTAATGTTGCCTGGCAACACAATTCTAGACAGTAAAAATAACTTTGGTTGATATTGCTTTGTAACAAATATTGGTTCAAGGAAGTAACAGCTGAATCACTCGAAGTTTCAACCCTTCTTTCACATGTTTCAAATCCAGGGCTCTGCTGACAGAGCTACAGGTCAGAAAGCAACAGAAGGGCAATGACAGGGGGCTTATCGACTCCAAGAGGATGCAGCAGGAGAGAAAGCTCCACAAATCAATACACTCCACGGCACAGTGTAATCTTAACTTCACCTTGACTCCACTTTGCTTTATTCACCCGTTCCCTCTCATTTTATGTTTCAAGCAATGTCATACAGGGCAAGTTTGAAGGCCAACGGCACACAAGGGGTTGCCTAAATATTGTTGCTTCACATCACATGGGAACATGCAGTTGCCAGGAAACAGGTTTCTGACCCAATGTCTCACTTTGCAGTCTGGTGCTGGAAGCGTTTCCCATTTACACTGTCCAAAAATACTTGATGTATGCTTACCTAACACTCCTCATCATTTATTTTCTCTGCATCACTGTCTCACTCTCTCTCTCTCTCTCTCTCTCTGTACCTTTCATTTCTGTTTCTGTCACTGGGTCCCTTCATAAATTTGTAAATCCCTCCTGCCACCTACACTTCTCTCTCTCTCTCTCTCTCTCTCTCTCTCTCGTTCACTGCCCCCCCACACTCCCTCTCTCTCTCTCCCCCATCACCCATTCTAACACAGCAAAACACCAGCTCCATAGACTCTCATTGGCTGCTAGTGACATCACTTGGGGCAAAGTGTCGAGTCAGACACCTCTGCGCTCTTTCTCTGACAGCTGTTGCCCCCTTGTGTCCACAGACAGAACCGCACCCTTTGAGGAGCGCCGCTGCGGAGTGAAGCTTCCCTCGAGTGGTGACTACCATTCAGCTTTCCCATCTCCCTTTCAGATCTTAAGCGTTAGCGGAGGAGAGGAAAACAGGAAGCTCAGAGGCGAAGAGGGGAAACTGGCTCATGCTGGCCTGTTTGTACACAGACATTAGAGTGAATTAGACTGTGAGCCTTCCTAGATAGAGCTGATAATTAATACTAACAGGATTGCACTCAGCCTCTTCCTCTGGCTGTAATGGTTACTTATGGTGTAACCTGCCCTCTGCTGTTCTCGGGTTACCACCGCCACATCCTGCACCATCACAGTCTGATTCACAGCTTGACTTTCTTGTTTAGATTCGTTTATTTCATTCATTCATTTATCTATTTTTGCTTGCTTGTTTCATCATATTTGTAAAGTATGCCAGATATTGTGTCATAGACCCATTGTAATCCAGACTGAGTTCACTATAAAAGACAGGCACAAGTTATTATCATGTTTCGCTGAATATGTTCTGCATGTACTCAACTGAGATTGAGATATTGAGATTCTATTTGGCTCATTTTCAGTATTTGGATTATTATTACAGCATTTTATGCTGTATTAACATAGCAACTAATAGTATACTAAGTGGAGAGTGACAGGAAACATGGGGAGAGCATGACATTTGATAAAGGCCACGAGTCAGAATCATAAGACACCACACATGGTATGAGATTGCTGAGTAGCTACAACCTCTGGATTTGGATTTCTGGGTCAGCTAATGGGAATCTGAATTGAATTTAAGCAGCCATGTTTGTTCAACATCCAATCCACGCAAATTAGTTTTAATCAAAAAAGTGAAGATTCACAATAGTTCAATAAATAAAAGATGGTCACCCACAACCCTTCACAGATGTAATGCTAGAGAGTGGAATATGGTTTTCCTTATATTTTCCCCTGAATACAACTTAGATTACATGCATACATCACATACCACCTGTGAACAAGGGAATCACTCTCCCTCATTATTGTCCATGAGCAGCGCCCCCACACCATCCCACATACACACACACTTGCTCCATTAGTGCATCCTACCTTGCGGCTGGTGTAGTGGGCGTGCTTGGCCAGCTTTCCATTGAGTCCTTGTAGGAAAACCTCATCAGTGACTTTGCCCACATTCATGCAGGCTTCGTCCAGCACAGAGAAGATGCCTTTATGCTGCTGTTCCACCAAATCCACAATGATTTGGTTGTTGAAATAGTCGATCTATACAGGATAGGAGGAGACAAAGGGAAGTTAGAATTACAAATATATACAGTTTATATTTATGACACCGACATGGCAAAATGATTTAAATAAAATAATTTTTTCTATTTGGCAAAAGTATAGGAAATATGTTACATGTTAAAAATAAATAAGTGGTCCAAGAACAACAAAAGGAAAGTAAATGACTGGAGTAGGACCAATATTGTCTTCCGTACATGTTTCCAGGGGATGCCTTCTCTCTGGTACTCTTCCTGTTCCTGCTTCAGCACCAGCTGGATGAACAGCTGCTGCAGCTTCTCATTACAGTAGTTGATGCAGAACTGCTCAAAGCTGCAGTAAAACAAATGGGAAAGACAGAACATGTGTTAGTGGTTGCGATCAAATACATGAAATCGGGATGAAAACAGTGAGTAGGGAGACAAAAGGGACTGTGTGAATGGATCGTACTCCTGAGTTTGATATGAAAATGCAGGTTTGTTGATACTAATCTTAGGTAGTAGTGGCAATCTTCTAGTCCTGACCTGTTGTTCTGGAAAATCTCAAAGCCGTAGATGTCCAGCACCCCAATGACTGTGTTCTTCCCGTGGACTCTGGCATCGTAGTTTTTCACCTCGATGATGTCGTTGATACGGCCCACAATCCAGCAGAACAGACGCTCATACATGGCCTGAGGATTAAATAAATAGGCCCAACTTGAAATAAAAAATGCATATTCTTACAAAATGACTGCGGACATGAAAGTAGAACTCAATTTGTGGACAGTATGTCAGTTCTCCGCCATCCTTTGCAACCAAACTCCACAACTTATTAAAAGGGTTTATTTTTCAAGTATTAGGCAGTGAAAGAAAATATGCAATTTCCTCCAATCTGGATATAATGAAACGAAGTGAGGTTGATGTTTTCTAATGAAGTTAAAGTACTCCCTAACCAGTTCAGTGCTCTTCAAATAAGACATCTCTGTTCAGTGGGGGCCTATATGATGAAAGGTGCAGTAGTGAGCAGACAGTAGCTCTGCACCATCCGTAGCACAGTAAGGTGCCTTGCTCAAGGGGTGATGTCAGCAAGTACAGCGATTCTGAAACTAAAGATAACAGATTGGTGATAATCTACTGTTTTGGCTGATAAATTAGAAACTTCCTGTCACTGATGGACCCAAGCTGATGAAAAAGTATCATAACCTTTGGAGTGGAGACCTATCAGAAGTGGATCCACTATCAATTTTAAGAGTCAACCAGGTAGTGTCTATTGGATAAACCATTGTGCATGTACTGATTTAGTGAAGAAATATAACCAAACTCCATACACACATCCAAGGCACAACAGATTGGTATCTGTTGTGCTCACTAGCCATAGTGATAGTGAGCCTCAAGTGCCTTGCTCAAGGGTGCACAGCCTCAGTGTAGCAAACAAACAATTAACAGATGGGTAGCTGAGGGTGAAATAACAGTGAGTCACACTGCGCAACTCAACAGAGCCGGTCTTGAAACTGTCTGCCTACACACATTTCTTCCTACACGGTCTTCTGTCTGTCTGGAGTCATAACATTGTGACTCACGCTTGTGTGAATCAGTGTGAATCCCACTAAAAATATCACTAAGCACTATGCACAATGTCACAACATACAGCCCTCTGGCCCTAGTGGCCAAAGTTTTTTTTTCTTTTTTATGGCCGAGTCTACTGCAGTGAAAGCAGCTGTATTAAATATGCCATAGTACATAAACTGAACAAGAATGATTTAACAGATGAACCAAGTGAGGGGGAATAACATGCAACTGTTCATCTTCCCTGGACTTTCTAGAACAAAGCTTTTTACTGAGTGGATGTTCATGAATTTAATAATGCTAATATATAAAATGAACATTATATATAGTAAATTACTTTGGCTAGGGCATCCCGTCCGTAGCTGGCCTCCTGTTCTGTATGCTGTTTGTCGATGACATCTCGACCGGTGGCCACGGTGCGGTACAGCAAGGCCTTCTCCACGTTGTCCCCCTTGGTAGACAGCAGGTCTCCGATCACTGACACAATCTTGGAGTTCTCTATCAAGGTCACGTCACCGTCCACCCCAAATGTCAGGTTCCCCTGGGAGAAAGGCCAGAGATGATGGCTTAGTGCATAGTCAAGGATTTTTTTTTTTTTTTTTATTTTTTTTTTTAAATGAAGCAGTTCGCCCTCTGCACTGAAGATGACAGAGATGACAGGCCCCTGAGTTTTAAGACGCCAGCAGAGCGTGAGTTAAGTTTAAAATCCATGGAGCCACATTACATGGACAGTTTCCCAAGAAAGGATACTGATCCACTTTGATGTTATGGCACAATTTCAAACCTCATATAGATTTCCCATTTTGGGACACAACTGGCATGAGAAAAGAGCTGGGAGTTGTATTATCAGGTATTACCAGATGCAGGATCGTGGCCAGGATCTTGTACACAGTCTGAATCTCATCCCCCGTGAAGCCAATCACTTTCATGGCATCGGCTACGGCTTTGAAATCTGCACCATCGTTAATGCAAGACTGGAGAGGAGAGAAAAGAGATATAGAGAGTGGGAGGAAGAGAAGCACAATTATTCAGTAGGAAGAATGGAAGCTGACTAGTTTTTAAAAATGGATTAAGACTGTTTTCCCCCTGCAGCAAATGCAAAATTTTAACGAGTAACAATATATTTTTAATTGTTTGATCCAGAGTCTCAGTGTATTGCATGTGAGGTGTGGTTGTGCTTGTGTATTTATTATGCACTCGGTAAGTTGTTTGTTTGCATCAATTTAATCAAGACAAACACCTTCACCGTACATTGTGATAAATTCACTTCTAATTTTTGAAGCAATTTCTTTATTCAAGACAGGTCAGCTGCCAACTACACACACACACAGTAAAACAATACACTGTTTCTGTAAGACACTAACAACACATTACTCACACATTCTTACTCCCTCTGTTTTCCAGGTCATACAGCGGGAATATCAAATTCCCACAGTTTATTAAATAACAGTCTGGGGCTGAACTGAAGCGTCTGCCTGTAAAAGTGGGAGCTGCTGTGGCACACAGTGTACAAACTGCCACTCCAGCTGTTTGGGTGTATTGTGTTCCATGACGTCAGGTTGTTTGTTACTGTAAAGTGGTTTGGTCCCTGCTCATTATGCGCCCATGCAGAGACAGCGGCACCCAGCAGCAGATGTCTTCATTTGAAAGGGGGCAAAGTGGCTGAGATTACTGTTGAAAGCCGGGCCGCTCTTATATAACTCAAAGACGCTGATCTTTAAAACAATTATGTTCTCAGCCTGCTGATGTTTTCTTGCACAATGCTGCGCTGTAGATGCAGACGTGTGATTTGTGTTGACAAGTAACAGAAAGCAGCGTGTTGTAAACTCTGGTGAGGAGACTGTTAAGTGAGACACATCTGTGAGACGTGTGCTTGACTTTATTTATTCCTCTGCAAACAAACATAATGTCACACTGACACTCTTTCAGACATTTCCAAAAACCTAAGGCTTACTCTGACTTTTCACGCTCTGCCACGGCAATAAACAATTTTACTATTGTGTGTTTACGTCTTCACATACAAACACCGACCTAAAAGGTTTTCATTGCAAGTAGAATTGTGTGCTGTACCTTGATTTGGCCTCCAACTTTGATGTAGTTGTAGACTGTCGGGTCCTTCTGGATGTGAAGTGAGCGTAAGAGCGACTCCGGACCTCCTCTGAGCAGCTGGTGGACGACCAACCACATGCACACATTACTTTTAACTCTTTATACAACTTGACAGTATTTTTGCTTCAGAAAAGACAAAAAGAGAGCAATGCTGGGGTACTCAAACAATAGAGGGGTGCTCTTTGAAAGTTGGGTTAAAACTTGACTCAAAAGAAACAAAAAGACCAAGGCACTTTCTATGATTACAAATCAATTAAAAATGCATTTTAGTCATAAAAAGACTGCCTTGGCCTTTTTATTTGTTTTGAGTATTTCTGCTTTATTAGACAGACTGGCTCTTATACAGAACATGTTATAGATATTGCTTCTGTCAAATTTAACAATGCAATTTGCGTGCCGCCAGCATGCACTATGCACTATGGAATGCAAACAATTTGACCATAACTCAAGACCTCCCTGCTCTTACGAGTAGACTGCCTCATATTGTTACACATGGTGTGTTTTGCACCCTGCTGTAATCCTACTTGTGGAAGCTGGAGGTCTGTTGATGACTCAAAAGTGCTGAAACACTGATTCATATTCCTGCTGGCAAGTTCGGTCTGGGGGTGTTTGCACATTTAACCAACAAAACAAATGACGGCGTCCACACTGACACGCACATACGCAAATCCATGCACACACATGCACATGCACACACGTACACACACGCTGACCTGGTAGAATGAGTGAAAACTCCTCTCGCCCTCCTGTTGGAAAATTACCCTGGACTGATGGGAAAAAAAACAACATTTGAGTCCGAGCTGGAATTTAAAGTCAGTCATGCAGACACAATTACACGCACTAATGTACAGTATCATTTAGCAGCTGTCTTAGAGCCACCTCCCTGTACAAAAGAGGGCGAGTTTTTGTAATTGCAATATTCTGCTAGAGATACAATTAGGATAAGAGATAAAAACCAGGGCGAATGAGGGGGATGGCATGGCACCCATGAGGCTAGTCATGCTTTATGAAAATTATCAGCACAGTTGGAGAACATATTTGACAGGTCAGATTGCTTGGCTGAAATTACCCAAAAAGCAAAAAATTAAATCTTGATAAAAACAACATGATGCCTGGCTTCCAATTCCCATATTATCAAATTTCAACAGATCACCGTCTAGGTTCAGTGCACACTTAGATACAGTTAGAGTTTAACAATCAGCTCAATGTTTTCTGTACTAAATGGGTGAAAATAGTTATGTCTGGATGTGATTCTGCTCCTGTAATGACTGCCCTGTCTCTTCACCTCAGAGGCCAGCTCAGTCAGTGTGGTGCCCCCTACCTTCTCCAGCAGATAGTTGTTGATGTGACCCCCGATGGGATCTCCCTTGAAGTCAAAATTAATGTCCATGTATTTGCCAAAGCGGCTGGAGTTGTCGTTGCGGTTGGTCTTGGCGTTCCCAAAGGCCTCCAGGACACAGTTGGATTTCAGCAGCATGTTTTTCACCCTGTGGTAAAGCAGGATGTAATTAAGGGTAAATCGGCCGATTAGCGCGCCCAGGTTAAACACAGTGATTTATACGGTAAAGTGGTGAGGTTAAGACGTCCATCTATGAATCCACATGTACCTGTACTGGACTGAAATCCAGTTCTGACCACTAAAGCCTTCTCTAAGGGTTCCCTTGCTTCATATCTGTCTCATTGCAGCTTTTTAGATTGGAGAATGTGACACAAAACCAAATGTTTATTCATCCTGAAGGAAAACATCATGGTCTTGATATTGAAAAAAAAAAAAAAAAAAAAAGTCTGGAAAGTTACAAGGCTGCTGCTTATTATTGCTTTTCCTTGTGGTTGTCATTTCATAAATCTAACCATTTATGGGTTATTTAGTTATGGGACTCCACTGCTGGTCTTTAAAAGAGAATACTTACTATGTTTTTTTATTTTGTGAATATCTTTACAAGCTAAACACACGGGGTCATTGTTTTTTTTTCAGAATGGAAAGTTTGCGTGACCTTTTATAGGCTGAATAAGTTTTATGATTTGAAGGCTACTGATACCATTCATGCTATATTATCTAATCTAAAAAATCATTAGTACAACTGACAACCATGACATGGCTGCGTATAAGGTTAGGAAACTGCTTTCTCTTAAAGCTGCTTTCAAACTGCAGCAAAAGTCGGCAGATGAAAGACAGTAGGCTGAATATGCTTCCTTTTAGAGATAAAGCAATAAAATCAGACACTGTGAAGGCTGATTGCACAAAGAGGTGTGAGAGTTCAAACATCCTCTGCAGCTTTCCAAAGTGAATGTGGAGTATTGTGAATGTCTTAGCACAGTGTTACAGCGTTGAATTCAGCTCCATAACGACCACAGAAGTCGGGTTAAACAGTCATTAAAAGGGTATCAGCAGGAGAATTTGGGGTTAACCTGCATGATTTGCTTATTAATGAACGTTCTAATGAAATTAATAACATATGTGCATCTGGTCCTTGTTACTGGTGATAACCTTTAACTCCACCAGGCTCTCAAAATGTTTCAGTCTGGGGCACAGATAAAATATTGAGTCATTTTTTTCCTGGGACCCTCCATTAAAACATACATCAATTCTTGCCATGTAGAGACTGCCTTTGGTGCATTTTTGATCATAATGACTCTATTCTATGTAATCATAAAAAAAAAAAAAAAATCCTTATTCCTTATTCCTAAATCCTTATTCTATCCTCTTCTGTGCTCATTTATGTTGTGCAACTGAGTGTGTATGTGTGTGTGTGCACCTTTGTCCAAACAGTCCAGGTAGGCAATAGTGAGGTGTGTGCCCAATGCACTTCATATGATCATATGTACTGTCAGCAGTTTGTACTCACACTCATTTAATTTGCAGAGTTGAACTTTTCCTTCTCCCTGCTTTAACTCTCCACCTCTATCTCTGCCCTACATTTAGCATACATTAAAGCCCTTTCCTCATTTCTGCTTTGTGCAAGTCATTCTCATTTAACATTTATCTAATCACACTGACTGCACACTCGAGCAACAGTGACTCCTGAAATAGAACCATTCTTTAATAATATGGGTCGATTTGTCCTCTGTGTAACACGATCACACCCAGCCAGTTATCAGTAAACCTGACAAACGCCTCACTGACCTGTAACCATATCTGACTCACGATGAACTACTTTTAAAAAGGTCTAAAGTTCTTTGCCGCCTAACAGTGACCTCAAGCAAAGCGTTTGTCTGATGAAGTAGATGGACAAAAGCTGTACTGAATAAAAGTTTAGATTTTATTCAATTAAACTTAGGGAGGAGCTTTATTCAGAAGTGTGGGTAATCCCACCTTTTTAAAATCACTTTCACATTTTTATCCAGCACCTGGCCTAAATACAGTCTGGATGTGCACACCTCTATTACTCTAATGGTTTATTTTTAACACCTATGATAAGATACAAACAGTGACCTATAATACAAGTGACTGAGAGCTTGTTTCAGTATGTGCCTGTCTCAGCACATTGCCTGTCCTCAAACTGCAGTCTTTACCCTGTGGAAATCTGTAAATTTTCACTGCACTCTTTGATATTAAATCTAACACCCCTTCTCAAGCATGAGTCATCTAAACGTCAAGTTATTAAACTGGGTCAGGCACCCAAATGAGTTGAGGGCCTATTTATATCAGCTTGCTGCTCAGGACAGGAAACTTTATGTTATGAAGTGAAAAAAAAAATTAATCCCTGTTGCACTGTGGTTTATTTTGTGACCAAAATTCCACTAAATATTCTCTACCACAACTGCAAAGATGCATAATAACTGCAATGCAATTCAAAATCATGCACAAAAAAAACTATATATTTTTTCACTGCACATATTTAAGTCTCAAACTCAACCTGCCCCTGTATCTACAGCATGTACAGAGTCTGCAGTGTGCTCATATGAAACTAATGATGACTGTAACAGCAACTCACCTTTCAACCTCAGCCCTCTGATTGGGATTGGTGATAGCAGCAATATATTGCATTATATATTTGCTGGCTTCGGTCTTTCCTGCTCCACTTTCCCCTGCAACGAAAACACAGAGTAAGGAAAGTGACTTTTGGAAACTAAAAACATGCACACTTCATGTGGTTAAAATACTGGGACAATTTTCAGATGCAGTCAAAATTGAACTTGAACTTTGGGATAATGAGGAGAAGTTGTTGTCATCATTTTCTGTCAAAGCCTGATCAATTATTCTTTGGTTTCATATTCATTTTGATTTGAAACCTATACTAGATTGTCAACACCAGCAGTTCACCATACCAATGTTTATCATTTGACTAAAGTGTTTGTCTGCCTTGCTGTGGATTTATGACACGGCCATCAGGGTTCAGAGGGGCTCAGTTCCCCTTCTGACCACCGAGTGGTGCTTCATCAACCACATAGTTTCTCCATGCTGTCACATAACTTGTGGCCACTTTCAATGTTTTCTTAGAAAAAAATAGGAGGTGAAATTGGTACTGTTATTTTCAACTGACTGGAGGTTACATCGATTTTTCCCCGGATGTCTCTCCCTGAAAATTGCCAATCTTACATCCTCCCAGACGGTAAACTCCTGGGTAAGAGCGAAACTGGAATAATATTACAACAGGACGTTTTTATTCTAGTAAAAAAGGTGTGCAGACAAAATATGAGCCCAAATGAAACTTGTGGTTACATGTAAATGATACATCCAAGTAAAACATCTGGGTGGTGTTTCTGTCTGGCCCATGCAGGGGGGCTTCCAGCGTTACCTGAGATGACGATACAAGTGTCTTTGTTCCTCCTCTTCATGGCTTTGTAAGCAGCGTCAGCGATGGCAAAGAGGTGGGGCGGCCTCTCGTACAGCTCACGGCCTTTGTATTGCTCTATGGTGTCACGGCCGTAGATGTTCATGGCACGGTAAGGGTTGACGGATACGACCACCTCTCCAATGTAGGAGTAGATCCTGCCCTTCTCAAACCTGGAGGCACACAAACAAAACTGGCTTTGACTATCAGTGTTATCAAGATAGTTTAGATGAAAAACCAAAAAAGTATATTTTTTTTGCATTGCCTGATGTTGTTCTTATCATTACAGTAGTGCTGCTGTCTTTAAAAAACTTTAGAATTTAGAGACCCCAAAATTATATACAGGTGCATGTGTGCTTAAATGTAGAATTACTCAAAAAAGAAAAACCCTGGGAGTAGGGCTGGGCAATATATCCATATTTTATCCACACTGTGATATGAGACTAGATATCACCTGGGATTTTGCATAAATTACAGGTTTTCATGGCTGTAAAAGGATGCAATTTTGTAAACTTATTTGACTGCTGCAGCTGTTCTGTTATTTGTCTCTACCTGCTTGGTCATCATATCCACATTACTAATGACTGTTTATCAAAAGTCTCTTGTGTTTAAATATCTTATGAAAGCTTCACTCATCCTTATAATATTGTCACAATATCAATATTGATATTGATCGACAATATTGTGATATCTGATTTTGTCCCTATCACCCAGTCATTTGGGGAAACTGAACATGCAGGAAATGGCAAATTATGTGTTGTTTTTTTACGAGCCTAAAGCAAATATTAACCAGGATAAAACACGAATCTGTACTCCCAAGAATAATCAGCTATATATCACAGTATCAGTCATGTGGAGTAAAAGTGTCACTTCAGAAAAGTCAACATGGCACAAGGATTATGACATCTAATACACACTGCCCATCTGTCCAGCCTTTCCCTCTAAGACGAACAAAGAGGTCATTATAGGATGCAATTAATGCAACCACACAGTTACATCACACACCTATCCTTAGCACTTGGTCCACGTCAACACTGATAGCTTTCATGGGAATCCATTTGGGCCAGAGTGTGTGTGCGTGTGTGTGCATCCCTTATCACAGCCATAAGAAGGTATCAGTGATGTGTGGTAGCACCATGCAGCACGCATGTGTTTCTGCTGTGGTAAGTAAACCCCTTTTCAGGCCTCCTGTTCCACGACTGTTCAAGTCCCTCTCTCTCCTCCACACACACACACACACACACACACACAGTCTTCCTCTCCCTTTCACACAAACTGTCTTGCTTGCTTTCTCTCACACGCTGTCTCGCTGTCATGCTGTCCACCTCTCATCACTCCATCTCCGCCTGTCTCTCATGCACTTTTTCATTCTGTGATACCTTCTCCCCTGCTCACTGTCTCTCTCTTGCTCACACACATACACACGCTCTCTCCCTCTCTCTCTCTCTGCCCCAGGCTGCCTGCCTGACTTCCTTCCTCTCTGTAGAAGACCAGGATCCCCGTTTCTTTTCACAGAAGAATAGTCTCTTTCTTCACAGCTGCCAAACCGCTGCTGCTGCTGCCCTGCCATGGCCTGGTCAGAGGCATTTTATTCCAAAATGGTTCTGAATAGGCCAATGTGAATGATTTGTGACTGAGAGGTTGGATTTTCACATCTGGCATGCGAACAGTCAGAAAATACAGAAGCAGCACTTAGAAGCTAAGTTCAATCAAGCATTTGTATTTGTGCCAATACCTGGCAGATATTAGGCTATCATGTTTTATTCATCTCTCTTGCCTGGGATTGGATCCTGAACTTCCAGAGGTCCTGTGATCTAAAGGTGTAACTGAGTGCAGATGACAGTAACACTCAAACAGCAAAGACAGAGACATCACTGGGAGTTTTAGAAGGCAGCAACTCACTGGTAAAAGGGTGGTCTTACTGTCGTCTATGCTCCATGATATAAAAATAAACCATGTGTTAGCAAACGGGGAGGTGAAGGAGACTCTACCAAAACAATCAAGACTGTTGACGTCTGCCAGTGAAAAACTAACAGTGTCATATCTTTCTTGATTATGCTTCTGCCCTGAGAACCATAACTTTTTAAATGGATATGAGCTTTGACCTTCCTAATCCTGCAAATCTTCTCTAATCTGTGCAATGATCTCTAAAAGAGGATCTAATGCACTTGGGTTTCTAATGTTGAAATCACAGAGGAAACGGTAAAAGTACACAAATGTGACAGTGAGACATCAGATTAGACGACCTTAGATGAAGCATTAATGATTCCCCAGGGGGGAAACTGTGTGAACTGATAATGTCATTGTCAAAACAGTTGAGGGAAACCACATATATGTTGGCTCAGGGTAATAAGATTTGAATGATGATTTGCGGTCATTTCTCCACACCCACAGACAAACAAGGAGTGAAAGGGCAGGGTAGGGCTTTGTAAATGGCAAAATGAGAGTGGGAGTGTGTGTATTAAATATGGAGGGAGAGCGTGATTGAATGAACAGAACAACACAATGGAGTTACATAAAGCAGGTTATTTGTACATTGACTAGAAACAACAAATCATCACATCATATACACGCCATGCTCAGCTGGATGCAAATGAGTGACACACACACACACACACACACACACACACACAGGACGCTTGTGTGTGTGTGGGAGTGGGATAACCCGAGTGTGTTTTTGATAAGAGGGGCCAGCAGCTTGGCAAACTTCCGTATAAAAAATACCAACTTTCAAAGCTAAATTCCCACCCATGAATAGCATTTTTATGCTTTTCATGGATGGAAATCATAATAGCCTGATAGCTTGTTGGCAAGTATTTGTTAAGCGGATTAAGGGGGGAAAATCACCCTTACTCACTGAAATTTAAAATAGCAACTAATGAAGATTGAAGGATTATGATAGCAGCCAAAAACCCTCGTCAGGCTGGTGTTCCAAGTCCTTAAGTTGCATCCCTGCTCCTATTACAATGCACTCAACAATGTGCATGACATTTACAATCAGGCAATACATTTTTAATCAGGCTGAATATATGAAAGCAAATCCAACATGGGGCAACAACCGTGAAAAAAAAAAAATGAAAACATTACACGAACCATCTGTCATGTTGTGCACACCTCAAAAGCTGAAGCTAATTGCCTTTGCATGGAGTGAGCAGACTCGCTGGCATCACGCCTCGAAGCGCTGGTGGTACTCATAGGATAACATGCCGGCTCTTAACCCTCCCCTGGCGTGAGAGAAAGACGCATTGTGCCCTCCCTCCCCTCCCGGTCAGGAGGCTGCTGTGTGCCCGCTCCATTGTTCGC
>OMLF01016583.1:25968-49774 GCA_900302615.1 Holocentrus rufus | reverse complement strand
CAGAGGTGTTTTTCCCTCTCCTGGGTTTATAAATAGGATCTATGATTCACCTCCATTTCCATCATCAGAGAGGAGAGGAGAGGAGAGAGAGAGGAGAGAAGAGAAGAGAAGAGAAGAGAAGAGAAGAGAAGAGAAGAGAAGAGAAGAGAAGAGAAGAGAAGAGAAGAGAAGAAAAAAACAATCAGATAAAGTGTGTCATGCTGGGTTCACTCTTCCATCTGTTCCGCTCTCATTCTCATTTCTGGAGGATTTGAATCAAACACAGAGAAGAGATTAAAGAGCTTTACAGGCCTTAATGTCAATCGCTATCCACAGGTATAGCAGCTCTGATACTGTTTCAGTAACCAAATCAGATTTAAACTTTCACCCTCAGGGCACTGGTCAACTTAAGTGGTAATCTGTGAGATCTGTTTTTTTGTTTTCAATTTTGGCTGCATCTTTGATTGGAGTTTCTGTAGTTACTATTTTTTCTTTGTCTGTCCAGTCCCGGTTAGTATTGCTGGTGGCCTGATCAGTTTATCTTTTATTTATCCAACATCAACTGTTTAGATGAGCAAATGTTCATTCATTACAGGATACAGGCTAGTACATTTTTGTGTTATATCAATCAGCAACATAAAGAGGCAAATTACATGGCATTTATTTACATGAAAATGTTGTGAATTATATCTGCTCTTGTCCTTATCCACCAGCAATAAGTCAAGTTTATTTGTATAGCCCTATCATTATTACAGTCTCAGGGGATTTCACAACACCAGCATTATGAAAATAAACAAAAACAGCAACCCCGAGCGTAGACCCTCCACTGACGACAAAGAAAACTCCCATGAAAGCCACTAATAGAGACTCATTTGGGTCACTGGCTGTAGTTCAAGAAACCGGAGGTTAGAGAAAGGCCAAGATATGGGTGGGGATATTAAGTTAGAATGTGGTAAAGTGTGCTGGAAAGCTGGAAGGGAGGGATTGTGATATATGACGTCTAGGTGGTAGATTTAATAGTGCGACTCTCTCTACCTTGCCACCGACTCTACGCCCTTCCCTTTACTTTTCTCTCTCCATCTTTGTCTGTCCAGCTGTGAGGGGAAGTGTGTCTAACTAGTCTGACCCACAGCCTTGATCTCTTTCCAGCGGGACCCCTCCCTACAGCTGCCGGGAAATGAGAGAGAGAGAGACAGACAGAGAGACAAGAGCAGGGGGAGAGGGGGGTGGGGGGACAGACGAGGCGTGTAATCAACACTGGAAGTGAATGACAGGGAGGAAGAGCGAGCATAAATTGCTCGAAGGAATTAGAATTTTGCACTGATGAATCCCTTTAATCAATCCGCCTTTCACCTTATCTTACTCACACATGCACAAACATGTACAACTGTGTTAAGATGTCAAAAAAATCACCACACATCTTCTGATTTCAAACAGTATTTCACACAAATGACAAAAGATAAGACCGCTGACCAGAGCTTTGTCAATTTGTCTACCAAGTGCCGTCATAAGTCTCAAAAATACCAGAGGAACCCAAATGCCCCACACTGATACACAGACATATGTAGACACCCACACACACACACACTCCCCTCAGATGTGAATTACAGAGCAAAGCACAAGTACAACCGCTGTCTCCGTTCTTGTTTGGGTGGGACATTTTATGGTCATTTTGTCAGTGGTTAACTAGGGAGGGGAGCGAGCGAGCAATTTATGACATTTTCTCACCAGAAAAAAAAAAAAGTGGAGAACTCTTCAGGAAAGAATGAAGAGGCTAATCAGACTGTAAAAATGACACTTTTGAGAATGTGAGCATGCCCTTTAGCGTCCTACCCTTTGGCTGGACGCACTGAAGTTTGACATTTCAGTTAAGTGTCTATCTCGACTAAACACCCACATAACAGCATGTCACAAAATCACTATCTTCTACCAAGAGCCACACAAACTCTGTCAAGGCTCAGACCACGAGTAATTGAAAATGAAAAAGCATGTTAGGATACATCTAGACAGTTCAATTTTATCAGCCTTCTGGCCGGTGTTAGTAAATTTGAGTTTATGTGAACATCATGTCATAAATTTGAAAGCCCTCTTGTTAAATTTCAATCAGGAGTGTGTCTGTTGGTGAGTGCTATATTGGCCTGAGCCAAGTCAACACGTGGTGCCGTCATTTTCTCTGTGGATCTGCAGGGTCACTCAGGGAATTATGAGGGGAGATAATCTGTGGCTGTTCCACTTTTATCTCCCAGGCTGAGTTTATTACCATCACTGTTCATGTTTAGAGTGACAGCAGTATGTGTTAGAGGTTATTTCCATGGCTGCGTGATAGTGACCGTGTTTGTCCCTGAAAAGGTGGTGTCTTTATGCAATGACAGGCAGCCACTACGATCGTTCATCTTGCCCACATCAGAGCTGCAATGGCTAGAATCTATTATTTCTGAGATGCTGTAAAAAGGTAGAGCTCATGGCAGATTTTGCACATAAATGCAGCTTAAAACTTGGGTCCTCTGAGTAGCCAGATGGCATATCACTCACTGCAACAACTGGAAAGAGAGACAGCAAGAATTTACTGTTTAATGTGTACACTGAAATGTATTAGGGTAAGAAATATTCAGTTTTAATTTCACCCAATATATGTCAAATTTCACATTAGCTTTCACTTATAATTAAAAAAACGGATTTATTGACTTGTGTGATGTATATTAGACTTGTATATAAAAATACCCATTGAACACCATTGTGAAGCTATGCTGTCTGTCACCAAATAAGAATGAAGCAAGCATCTTAACCATTAGGCATGATGGAAAAAAACAAGACAATAAGACGCAGGCTGACATAAACAGGAACCTTTGAACTGTAACTATAGCAACTATTGGGAAGGCATGTGTTCAGCAGGATATGATTATTACTGAGTCAACGTTACTTATATATACCCTGTGTTACTATTAATACTGACTGAATGATATAGTGTACATTATGTTGATTAAATGACTATTCTCACTGTGCATTGTCTTCCTTTTGTCTTCCTGCCAAATATCAATGAGACATTCTGCCCCTTGATGGCTGTAAATCATCTATTCTGCTCTAGTACACAGTTGGGCTGCTAAAACCTATTCAGCCAGGGCCCTAAAGTGAGTCAATTTAGCATCACCCTGGGCTCTGGTGTAAAATATATCAGTGAACTTTTCATTAGAGGGCACTGGATGCTGGCCCATAGTCAAAAAGTGCTGCTCTGTTCCACCTTACCCGGCTCTTTTCTACTCTACTCTCTTACACACAGTGTGACACAGGCCTCCTTCACAGTCTGCGGCCATCAGACATCTGGGCTCTGCATTAGGGGATTTTCCGCTGCTTTGTAAAGCCTGCTTAGCGCTAAACAGCAGCTCCCAGCAGCCTGACTGTAGGAGACGCAGCCCTTCAACACTTAACGCGCCACCTCCCACCTCCTCCCTGCTCTGCAGACGAATCAATCTTCTGCTAAAGACAGTGGAAGTAGTTTCTCTGCTCCGGGAGAAGAGCTGGCCCGAACCAGGGCTGGAGCGGACACAGACATTATGCAAGAGTTTGGCAAAGAGGACGTTATATTCACACCCAGGGTCTTAAACAATAAATTGTACATTTGAGTTTGGCCCAATTTTTTAAAAAAGTGATGCATGCAGACAAATAGTAACACCTTTTAGGTAATGGAATGATCTCCACTTCATCAAGTATGGAATCGTAAATTTAGTGTCTCGCTTTTTCCATGGTTACAATTTTGAAATGAAATCCAATTAGCCAATGTAGCCACAGGTTTAATGCCTGTTTCATATTCTATGTACACTCTATATTGCTGTCGATATTTGTATGGTTTACCTGCTTTGCGTTATTCATTCTTTTTTACTGATTGTAGGTTTTAAAAGGGTACTTTAAAAACTTTATAATAATTATCACTATACATGCAACAGAAATCAGAAAAAATCATGAAAAAAGGCTTGCGAATAGTACGTTCATACACAAAAAACTGACAAACAGCGCATTTCGCCTACAATGGCTTTTTCTTTCTTGTTATTTTGTAATTTTTGAGATACTGAGTTTGCTTATTGGCCAAATGAATTTGTCTTTTATGTGCATTCACTGGCAGCTCCATCTTCTGCTTTGTAAATGTGAACGTCACTCTATGTGAGAATTTATAGCAACAGGGCCATCCTGAACGTTTGTCCTGATGACACAGGTTTGCCTAAATCCCCTTTTATCTTATCTGTGGCTGTGGCTGGAACACATTAACAAAGCCCTGTGTTTCCCCTTAAAATGACGCATGTCTGTCTGCTGGTGGATGAAACTGAATTATCAAAGGCGAAAGAAAGAAAGGAAAAAAAAATACAGCAGATCTCTAATCTGGCATCATATTGAAAAGGCAGGAAGGCATGAGGATGTGCAGGATGTGACACACCCAGGAGTGAGCCTGTGTCAGGTGAGAGTCACCGCGGGAGACTGTGAGAGAGCAAGAGAAGGCGACTGCCAGCACTGTTGGCAACACGGACAACCTAATTTCACAGCTCTGTATAACCTCTCCTCTTCACACAACACCCACGCACAAAAGGAGTAATGAAACACCTCAGTAATCACAGCAATGAGCAGTTGTAATATCATGCTTAAGCATTAGCTGACAATGCCAAACACTTTGGAAGTCTCCCTGTTTCACCAGCACCTGCATCTATAATGCATTAAAGCTGCAGGATATCCTAAAAAATCCCTCTGGGGGGGAATAACGGCGCAACATGTATACACAAAGACAATGCAATAAGGTAGACATTGTACTCCAAGTCATCATGCCATGCTGGAGCATTAACCTAGCTTGTGTTCCTGCCATCCACACTATGCTCCCATGGGGCTGGCAGGTCTGAATACTTAGGGAAATGGGAGCCAGGTGTAAACAGCCCAGCTAAAGATCGGGTGGCTGACAGTTATTTTTCTGAGCCCGGGCCTTCTTTTATTGTCTGGCTGAGATCACAGATACCCATCACCCCCCCCTGCCATCACACACACACCAACACTCAGCCCCCACAAAACCTGAGCTGTAACTGTAACATGTAGCAAGAGCAAGAAGAGCATTTCGCATGGATTAAATTTCCCAAATTCAATAACAGGGCCTTCTGGTGAAAGCGGGATGAAGGGAGGGGGCGGTGGGGGATTTTGGACCTGGCTGCTGGCCTGATGCAGAACCCGTTTGCACTTTAACACACCAGCCAGCAGCGTCTGATGTAAAGTCACAGTGGGCCCGGCTAATAAATGGGATGACTGGATGATGGAGAAAAAGAGACTTTGAAAAAAAAGAGAGAGAGAAAAAAAAGAAAGAGGAGGCCATCCAAAGGAACCAGACATTACTCAACATGCTATTTCAGGAAAGCACTCTGATTTGTATCAGGGCTACAAGGAGGGCAAGGAAGAGCACAAAAACAGACAGATGGACAAAGAGGAACATCATGAGAATGGAAGGAGAAAGGGGGAAGAAAAGACTGGGCATAAAATGAGATCATAAACTACAGAATAAAGGGCACAGACTCAAGTTTGTAAAAGAGAAAATGATGTCAAAATTGCAAGGTGGCAGTGAATAAGCCAGATGAAGCTTTGTTGGTGTGTGCGTTTGTGTATGTGTGCGTCTCACACACACAGGGTGTGAAGTGATGTGAGGCCCTGGCTGTGAAAGTGAGTCCGCCGCTCTACCCCCTCTGAGCCTCAGGGCACGGCTCCAACAGGTGGACAAGGGAACAATACAACACAGAGGGAACCGGAGAATGACATCACAGCCTGGGACACACACACACACACAAGAAAACAACCACATGCACACACCCATACGCAGCACTAGCCATCTGACTCACACGCATCATTAGGGATTCCCAAACAGGCCACGTAAGCTGATTCCTGAAAGAGTAAACACCCTCATTAATTCAGTAAATGAGACTGGGATAGTAGATAACAGCGTCGCATGAGTGCATCATGTCTCATGTCTGCGAGTGAGAGAACGGGGCTTCTGGGCAGTTGTGTCTGAAGGTAATGTTGCAGACAGAGGATGTGGTTGCTTGTTAAATCATGAGCCAGACAGCTTTGATGGGAAACCTGACAACATCAAATCTCTATCAAGACTGCACCAGCAGCAAGGTTGGAAATTTTTAATCCACATTCAATTTTCAGCGCATGGAATTGCAAAATTATACTTGCTTTCTAGATTCTGA
Source organism: Holocentrus rufus (assembly GCA_900302615.1). Taxonomy (NCBI): domain Eukaryota; kingdom Metazoa; phylum Chordata; class Actinopteri; order Holocentriformes; family Holocentridae; genus Holocentrus; species Holocentrus rufus. Next base: position 43,583 of record OMLF01016583.1, on the reverse strand, counting down.
ATGGAATCTAACAGAGTTTATATCTTTCATCTTCTCTCTGTCTCAGAAAGAGACAGTAAGAGAGGCTGTTGCTGAAGCCACCTCAGACCTCTGTACTTGCAAACCGCACATTTCACTCTTACCACAAAATACATATGATTTCTGATGCTGCAATACACTAAGCACACGCAAGAAACAAACATTACAACACATAAAAGGAACAGAGAAAACTGTGAAAATGGTGAATGAGTGAGATAGTGGTAAGACAAAACAGCAAGAAAGAAACTATGACAGAAAGACACTGAAATAGAGCAGGGGAAACGGAGAGAAACAGGCTTTGGGAGCACCACTGTAAACTTTGTGCAGAACAGCCTGCTCCTAACCCCGCCTGCCAACGCAGGCAGTCCACAAATGAGACGTCTGTGAGAGCTGGTGAACTTATTTTAGGAGGAAATAAAGCTCCACAAGCACAGCCCCTGTTTATATAAGGATGGTAATGTGTTTCAGATTACAGAGGGTTGTATGGAAATTCTTGTGGCGAGACTGGCCTTTTCATTGCTGGAAAGCAGGAGAGAGGGCCTACGAGGCATTTCTCGAAAAGTGCGCATATGAATCGACCGTTCCAGGGAAGACTTTTTTCCCCTCATCATGAGAAAGAAACCTCCTGGCAAGGCTGCAGACTTGTGCCAGGCTGAGCCAAAGCCTGAGGTACTAAGGCAGCACCTGAGGGCACAGGGAGGAGAGAGTTTCCCCACCAAAGGGGTTGTCGAAATGTTGGATACTACATGAAAAACCAGACATTTTATCACAGTAAATTGGGTTTATCAGCACAAAGCTTACAATGGCCCTATCATGTGCATCAGACACCTTTAAGCCTATCATAACTGATCTGGACTAAATCCCTGCTGGTCTTGGCCAGGGGAAGAGCTGAGAGAAAGCAAAGCTCTCTCTCTCTATCTAGGTTCAGCTATAATATTTCTTTTCCAGTCACTGGCCACCGCTAAGAGGAAAAAACTTTTAATAGGCAGGTTGGGATCAAATATACTTAGAGAAGTCTGCGGCCTGTTATCGCCCAGTCTCATCTTTGCTGCAGGGTTCAGAGTTGCCTGTCAGGACTGTGTGTTCTGCACATGGACTTTGTTTTTACTACAGGAGGACGAACAAAGGCATAAAAAAAAGTGTACAAATATGAGATCTGGATCAAGAAAAGACCTTAGGCAAGAAAAAAAGCTTCCGTGCGAGTGCATTAACTCCAATGTAGCATGAAAAGCAATACAGGCTTATTTACTGGAACATGTCTCGCTGCAAGAGGAAACACAAAGCATGACCTTTGACCTTTGGTTTCTCTCACTGGCATGGCTTACTTCACCTGAGCCACATGGGTACTTTGATCCCTGTGTTTATTCTGCAGCGAAAAAGGCGGGGAGAGAGGGAGAGAGAGAGAGAGAGAGAGAAGGAGAGAGAGAGAGAGAGAGAGAGTGTGTCGGGTTGCTGTGTCCTGCACAGCACCTCTTCCAGCTTATCTGCATTAGAGCAATAAATACACTTTTTACACACTTGGAACAGGACAGGCATTGTTCTTTTGACAGCAGATGAAAGTAATTTGTCAAAATCTTTCGTGGTCATATCTGATATACACCAGATTAAAACAGAGCTACAACTTGAATTTGGAAAGGAAGAATTGTGAATTATGCAATTCTACAAACATGTGTCTGCGCTTACTAAGAATAGCATCCTTGTGATTTTAAATCTCAAACATCAGGCTGTCTGACAATAAGATTCCCAGCCAAGCAAGAAGGGGAGCCACAGGAAACAATGAAATATGAGGACCAAAGGCAAGGAAATGCCAATGGGAAGAGGAGGCCAGCTTTCCTGCTTCCTAACCCTCCTCCATATTATTGGAGCCTTCCTGTTCAAATCCTGTCTAACTCCCCGTAGCTGGGTTCAAAGGTCAAATCACTTGGAGCGACTCATACACAGTGAGACAAATGGGGGTTTTCAGAATCATTTCGGCACCAAATTCAATTGCTGTTATGCTTATATAAATATTGTCCAGTAATTTTGCATTCTATTATTATCTCTAACCCACAGGAAATATTCAAATAAGTTGCAGCCGTGGGTCAAACAATATTAACAAATACTTCAAAGCCTCTGGATTAGCATATGTGTAGCACCAGATGCTGGGGCTTACCACACCAAAGCAATTCAGATAGTGTCAGACACTGAACTTTATTTCAGACAGTCTCTGGTGCACATTGTGTTGTGCTGTGTTATAAGCACCACCCATCATGTCCTCCACCCTCCAAATGCTAAGAATTCAAAAAGGAATCTCAAAAGAAACACAGAGAACATTCAAAAATAAAGCACATGATGGAGTGCTTACTTTGCAAATTCATTTTATGGCACACATAAAAGAAACACTAAACACTAAGAACTGTTTGAAAATACTTTCTGCTATGTTGAGAGCCAGTCAAGTACCTCTTGACTAGTTTTCATTCATCTGCACAACAATGTTTAGAGAAAGTCATTTTACAGAAACACAGACAGGGCCATCACAGAACACAGAATAAACCTCACAGTGCTTGTCAGCTATTTAATCTGGAAAATCAGACACCCATTTGGTAGAAGAATTCAAAAAATGCTTCCATAATTGTTTTGGAAACACATGGCGGTTTGCCAGAAAGTGTTCCTAGATTCCAAGGGGCAGACAAAACAACACTGCCTTATAAAGACAAGCACTGCACAGAGATAACATTGTGCCAGGCCAGTGGTCTACAGCAAAGATAAATTGTATACATATGTCCATGTATAATATGAGTTTGCAGGATAGTTTAGACATGCAAAAACATTTACTCACTATTGTAAGTTTGGTTTAATTCCCTAGCTCCAAGCAGCATTACTTCTTCTTCTGTCTTTATTTAGACTGGGTGATAGCAGCGAGTAGCAGTGTGGTTTAGTGAGTAGGGCCACCACTGCTGAACCGGAGGACCTGGTTTCACGCCCTGTGGCATCCATCCTGCACCGCCAGGGATGCTGCTCTCTAGCTGAGCTTCTGCTCTGACCAGTAACCCTGTAATTTATAAGATCTATAAAATATCAATTTAAAGATATTTCTGGACATAGGTGGGTCTCGATACTGTAATTCCTCTGAGTTGGAGTAACCTATTCTGCTTCTCCAATATCAGGAATCAAACACAGGGCCATATTCCAATGATTTTTCTACATGATCTAAACAAAATCAGGCTGATTTCTTGATTTTGTGACATTCCAGTTATCAGAGCCGCCCTACCCACTTGGTCAGGGTTTGAGAATCTGTGACCAAGTGGGTTGTCCCCTTGAAGTTTGGTCCAAGGAATGTATAAAAGAAGGAAAGGACATTACGTCATAGGGACTGTATTCCAATTTTGGCATTGGAAATCCCACTATAAACCACTATGCCATTTGAATTTTGACAGGACAGAGATTTGCCTACAGCATATAGCAAAACACATGTTACATAATGCTGATTTGTGTTTTTATTATCTCATGTGTTTTATCTCATGTGTCATAGTTGTGCTTGTTACTGGTCTCAAAGCATCGGGAGTCTGCACAGCAGCTGCATGTAGCCCTGTTCTAGCTAACATCAACGACACCATGTTAATGTTCAAAAATAAATTTACCAAGATAAAACCAAGATATCAAATGTTATATTCTGATAGCTTATAAGTGGAGGTGTGGCAAACCCATTCACCACTTTGTCAACCACTCTGAAAGTTTCCACACTTGGCACCAATTGGGCTCACGCGCTGCACAGTGACATAATGTTCTTTCTATTTTTTCATACGTTCCTTGGTTTGGTCCAAGAAGTCTTATCTGCTGACTGGTCAGATGAGGCACAATTCCCAAGACCTCTACAGGAATGTAGCCTGAACTGTTTTCCTACCAAACATCTCCACAAAAAGACTGGGCATCTGCTCTGTTCTATTTAAGGAGGCTCTGTGGAACAGCTCTCTCCAACCGGCCAGACTGTTCAACCTCAAGTCAAACAAAGTAAATGTCAACTTGGACAAGCATGTCTGGCCAAATCGAGGGGAAACGAACAATCTTCTCCAAATTACTCTTCACATGAAGTCACAGTGGGGCTTGATTACCAGTGCAACAGGGCAGGCAGTTCACTTTGAGGGTCCACTCCCACACACAATGTAAATGCACCCAGGAGAGATGTGCAGTTGTGTACCAAGCCTACTTCTTTTGGGTAGCTATCCCAGGACACCATCAGGCCATTAGACGCCTCATGTCCTATAGTATATATGCCTTCCTCAAGTGGCTCTACTCCCACCCCTGCTCCGGCTAGACTCTCCTGAAGACTTGCACACACACTTAGGTGCGCGCACACACACACACTGAGGGAAAAGAAGTGAAAAGGAAGTGCTCCTGGCTGGTCACACCCTCTGCAAATAACAATCTGCACACGCCATCTCCGGCCTGAGCTGTCCAGCTGGAGGGAAAACAAACAGACAGAAAAAGGGGGAGAGTTGGGAAAGGGAGGCCTGGTGCTCGCAGGTCCTCATGCTTGTCTGCCAGGGCTACTGTGCACATCATAGCTTATCAAATTTAAGAGCTATGGCTGTGGAAACACTGTTCATCATCCCTGTCATGCCCATAACTTGTCGGAACCTTTATTTTGCCAAGGAGGACTAGATGAGCACTTGCATTTTTGCAGCACCACTCTGCTTCACACTCATTCAGTTACACCGCTATACAACTCAGAGTTGCCAGGATCAGAGTCATCTACTAATGATCACTGAGTGGGTCCTGGAGAATAGTTGGGGGTTAAGCACTTTGTTCAAGGGCAGTTCAGCCTTAGTTTGGGAACAGGAAAATGTTTCTCTCTGTACTCGAAGTGGAAAACTGTTAGTACTGTCTGGGACAGGTGCAGTGCACTGACTTTGAAATGTGCACAGTGCTCAGTTTTCAGGGACTTTTGAATATTGTCAAGACCAGAAACAGTATTAGACAAAGTACAGTATCCACTGTTAGGATAACTCAGGATTCAAACTCCTAACAGCTTATTTTATGATACTTTATATTTTTTTTAGGATGGGCTGACAGAGGCAAAAATTGCCTCAATAGTCAGTAACTTATACACAACTTATGATATTTCCAACCATAAATTAAACTTCAAATATCAGAAAAACAGACAGACATGGTTGAAACAGAATACAGGATCATGAATATATGAATGTTTATTAATGTGATGTTGAAACAAACATTGTAGAGGCATAAGCAAAAGACATTTGGTAACAACAGTGACTCTTGCACAGCAGGCTAAGTGGCTCTCAATGATGCAAGCGCACTTTTCACTTGTTTGTTTTATGAGCCAAAAACTGATTTTCTTTATTTAGAGCCCAGCTGGCAAATCTGTGTGGGCAAAAACAAAATGCAACTGGGACCTAAACGCTTTGGTTTGGAGAGCATTCTGTGTTGTAAGAACTAATCTTTAGTGAGCTCTGCTTGCCCACATAGGGGAAATCAGGCTACACACAGACAGGAGACTAGGCCACCAAACCATGTCCTTAAGATCATCCAAATGTTTACAAGCTATTGCTGTGAATGTTAACATTAGCGTCTAAATTAGACAGATCGGCGTGTAAGTCTTGGTAAATAATTCAACCACCAAGGCTACAGTGCCAGCAGCTTACAGCAATAAGAGAAAAGTGTTAATGCAAACTGTTCTATCAGTTTCTATTATACTAGAAAGGAAAGTTCTACATTCCATGCTCATGACATGTCAGATAAGACCAAGTACTAACAAAATGAAAAAGGGCATCCAAAGTGGAGAACGATTTCAATCATTTGTTTCAGCAGTTTGGACACAGGCCTTCAAAAATCCTCCCTGGTGGAAATGTCACACCTCACTGTGCAAAGAATGTGTGCACAGTCTCCCTCCCTGGCTAAGGAGGAGCTTGCGATTGATATTATGCCTCTGACATCTAAAGAGACTGTCCAAAACCACATGCAAAAGTGTGGGCACACGCTGCCCAGCACTAAAAGCCCTCCCACACTCACACTGCTCTGGCAGTTTGCACTTTCCCCACGGCAGGCTGAGGTGAGGCAAAGAGATGGAGAAGCTGATTCCCAGCCAAAGCCCATGGGAAATTTACCCCTACTTCATTCACAGGCATGGCAATGGCTGACACCGAGGCACTGAAAACACAGCTGATGCAAACAAGCCTGTTTAGAGAATCTGCTTGTTCAAATGGTGCAGTCAGAGGGAGCTGTGATTCCTAGGGTGGAGTCAAACAGTATATTTCTCACTGAATGAAAAAACAGCATCAAAAGGAATGTCCCCAGTCAACGTCTCACTCCAAACAAAACATGAATGGGCTATTGTTGTTACTGCATAACTTTGCAAACATGTCACCACAGGTGTTATACAAACAAAACAGAGATTTCACATGTGAAAGTGAGCTAGTTCCAAACTCCTCTGAGTTAAAAACTGAATATAAAACCATGTTTTGTGGCCTGGTGCATTATTTTCATTCATATTTATTTTTCAGTGGTGACAGCAGGAAACGTCATGTCGGCACACTTTGATATTCAGTGTAACAATTCAAAGTCAAAGTGGGCGTAACACCTGTTGTGGTGCGGTAGTTGCATGATAGAATAAAAACTGTATAAAGTTTAATAAATAAATTCTAAACTGGCGCGTGAACAAATGATACTTAGACGTGACATAACATTTCTTTCAATATACACTGTCCAAAACAAGTAGGCTACTAGCTTGGGCATCCTGAACCCGAAAAGGTGAACGACCGCAGCCGCTGCTTACCTGAGTTTTAGGTTAGCCATGAATTCCTCCAAAGACACGTTGTCCAAAAGAACAAAGTCGGCCTTTCCGAACTCCAGACTCTCGTGTTCTGCCATACTTTCTTTATTACCTTCTTTTTTTTCGAGCTCCGGGAAAATATTTTCTCCACCAACTTGTTACTGCTTTTGAAGTGCCCACGACAGCAAAGGTGAGCAATGGCGAGCCGCACTGTGCACCTTCTCAACTGAGAGATGTGTGGTCGATTCGCATTGTTTTTTAAAAGTCATGTGGTAGTAGCAGAAGTCAAATTGTATTTTTACTCATTTTACATTACAACGGTAAAAGCAAAAAATATATATGTATATGTAGGCTGTGAGGAAATTTTGTGTAATTCTGTGTGGCAGTCGCTATTTTCTCAAAGCTCCAGCTTCTGTGTTAGCAGTAGCAAATTATCCCAAAATATCCTCATATTCATGCAAAGTTGCTGCCGCTTTTCACCGAATTGTCCCGTTACACCAGGAGCCAACCCTCCTTACACGGATCCTTTTTCCTTGACTTTCTCGTCTCGTCCCGGCTGTCTACCGACCAATCGGATCCCAGCCGTCTCTTCCAAGCCCCGCCCCTCCGCCCTGTTGAGGTGTTGGTCAGAACTGGCCCTGTGTGTAACTTGAAAACTATTACAAAAATTTCTGAAGACCACTGTTCTACTGTTCCTTATACATATTTCAAAGATGACGGGTCACCTCTAAATTGTATAACAGTCTGAGGAAAACCATAATGTTTGGCCTTCACTTTTATGATGCCCTTTATTACCATATAAGGGAAAATTAGAGCTCATCACCATTTGTACAATAGGATTTCAGTGAAAAGTAGAGCTATATCTAGGGGATACAAAATGATGAGAAACACTGAGGAGAAACTATAGCTTTCCCAGACCAGCTAACAGGTTTTGAACTATCCTGGAAGCTGAATCTGAGCACACATCAGTGCTTCTCATCAGGCTGGGATGGAGCTGACTGATACTCCTGTGTGCTACTGCAGAAGTTGTTACTGGATCCCAGGAACAGGCTGCTACCAGACATGACTTCACCATGCCTGCATTGATACTGGAGTGCCACCTTGTGTATGGCAAAAGTAAATGCCTGTGTTTCTATTCTATTCTATTATGGCCAATCTAAGACATTACAAATGTAAACTAATTAATTTATTATCAAGAATCCAAAGGTAACTTAATGAACTATCTGATATTTTAAATACAGTTTGCTATGAGGACGCATCATTTCAGTCAAAATGGAAATAAACGACATGACAAATATCATTTTTAAAAAACAAATTTTAAAATATAATATTTACACTTATATTTAGGCATTAAGCTAACAGTCTTACCAGAGTTACCACAGTGAGAGCAATGGAAGAATAAGCATCAATTCCTGTAGCAGTAACATTACTAGTAACTGTGTTGAAACAATTTGAATGGCAGCATGTTTTAATGCAGCAAAACGAATAGAGAATGTGAACTTTATTCCAGACATATCCTTAGAAAATATATGAAATGCACAGCCCAAGTTTATGCAAGGCCACATCTAGACTACAGACAATTGAAAAAAATATGTATTTATGTTTTACATTCTCAGCAGTTATTTCAATTGTACAAGCAGTGAGCCCCCAAATGTAATAGTCATGGACGCAGCATTAGCCCAAGAGCTCCCACAGTTGTGGGTGACATACACTGAAGCGCCTCGACGCAGGAAGGTCATATAAGTAGACAAGCTGCCGACAGTGAAGGGACTGGAAACGTGCGTGTGAGAGACAGCCACCCAGTAACCATTGATCACCAGCCACAGATCTGTCTTAACGCCGTTCCGACCCGCTTGAGTGGAGAAGAAGAACTGATAGACCCCTTTGACCGGAGCCCTGAACACACCGGTTCTGCTGTTGTAGGCTCGGCCCACGTTCACCAGCACCTTGCTGTACCTGATTTTGTTCACCTTGCCCGAGAGGCGGCCAGGGAAGGAGGCAAAGAAGTGGATTTTCCTGGTCAACACTGAAAGAAGGTGAGATATTATCATCATTATTATTACTATTAGTAGTAGTAGTAGTAGTAGTAGTAGTAGTAGTGGTTAAAATAATTGCCATTACTATCCTTATTTGTTCAGAGCCAATTTCTCCAAAATAATCAGAACATTAAGAATAGCTTTGTTTCTTTGTGTTTTCGAAGTAATGATGAGTGTTTAAGAAGTGTTTGTGTTGATTTATTGGCACCAGGCCGAAGAACCATCTGCAGCCCTGATCACTAGTTTAAGAAACATAGCTTTTAACTAAGCAATAATCCAAATCCTAACCAGTAACGATGACTGAGACTTACTTCTTCTCTTCGTCTTACACCTCCAATTAATCTTGTCTCTGCTCACACAGGACTGATTTCTTCTGCACCTCCCACATACAAGGGTGTTGATATCTGAGAATAGACATATAGTGTCATACAGCGCTGCACCTACAAATCATAGCAAACCTGAATAACGACAAGAAATATATGAAGCTTGCACACCACAGGATCAAAATCACAATTCAGACAAGGCCCAAGCCCCTGGCCAGCTGCAAGTATCCTCAATGAATATGTACGTTTGTATTTATGAATAAAAATTTTGATTAGTGTAATTTTCACTTGAATCAAGGTTATATATCCATGGAAAAAAAAGAAGTAAATATAAATGTAAAGGACAAATAGAGATTTGGAATGAATGTCTCTATGTATTTTTTTTTTTTAAATACCTGCACAGTAAGCCAAGTAACAGGATGTGGGCTTGACAAACTGGTAGACGTAGTAGTTGCCACGGCACTTCTTGACCTTGATGGGGGTGGACCGGAAGGCACAGCAGTTCTTCTTCCAGTGGCCACACACCCTGCGGGTGACAATGCCTTGCCTCCTCTTAGGGTGGGGCCCTGCCAACCAGAGCGGGGCATGGGTGCCACACTTGTTCACGGGCACACATCTCTCAGGCATCTGCAGACTCTTGCCGTTGTAGAAGAGGCGGTACCAGCCTTTGGTAAAAATGAAATAGTAATGATAATATCACCATCATCATCATCCTTCATCCTCATTATTTATTAAGAGCATAATTACATTTATATAGAACTTCATTTAGATTCTGTCATTTTTTTTTGTCCAACATTTTCTTTAAGTTTGATCAGTTACCTTTCCATTTAGCATTGCGGTCACACATCTTATACTTAGTCGTGGTGTTGGTGGCGCGCCAGGCCTGGTCCAGGACTGTATAGTGGTAGCAGGGGTCGACACGTGCTTCAGAGTCGTCATCTTCCTCAGAGGACCACGGGTCGTCTTCCTCCTCATCATCTACATGGTAGCCAAGAATAGATGTTCCTGCAAGGCAAATGAATTTCCAACAGATTCAAAATTGGGTCTATAGGGTACAGCAGAGTGTGACACATACAGCACGGAGAATAGGCAAGAGAGGAACTGATGTAAATCATTCTATTTGATGTAAAGAAAGTTGATTATATTTTATCTACCAACCTACTTCCTTCGTACTTCTTTTCTTGTGGCTTCTAATCAGCATCTGTGCATGAAGATATGTAAAAAGATTTGGTTGCACAGTCAGCACTTCATGTATGGAGAAATCAGTCCGCAAGGATTATTTAACTACAGTAAAAATATATTCTGTTACCTGATTCAGAGCAATCTGCTGCTGCTGAACTGTTGTTTGTTCACACTTTAAACTCTCCATCGCCTGCAAATAAGATCATGCTGAGTTATTATTATTATTTATAATACTTGAGGTCCCAGATATTTGACTCTGATATTTTATTTCATATCTAAAAGCAACACAGGAGCTACTAAAGGTTGACGTTCCTAATAAAATGTGACGATTTGCAGTTAAAATCAGAAATCTCCAACATACTCTATAAATGCGACCTTTTTACAAATCCTAAATAAATGCACAAGGATATTACTAAGTGTACGATACACAGTAGACTATACATTCATTCATTCTGTAGACTACATATTCAACATTCACTTTTACACATTCAGTACACCATTTATCATGTCACCTTGTACACAGCAGCAACTTGCACAGCCAGTGGTTGATTTTCTATGTTCCAAAGCTCGAGCTCAGTCTAGAAAAAAAAAAAAAAAAAGAAGTGCTTCATACAAAACTTGAGTTTGTTATATGTCCTAAATAATTGCACTTAATATACTGTAATGTTTTATTCTCTTTATAAGTTTAATGTGACAAAAGTTCAGCACCATGCTGTCTTTTCACGTTAAACAACATCTGGGAAAACAAGAACACTTTTGATGCATTATGTATGAATTTTATGTTCCATCTGCCTTCTAGCTTTTCAGCATCAATAAGCAAAGCAGATACTCACAGAATTTGTGTTCCCTGAACAGCCAGCTGCACAAGATGACAGCATCACAAACACAGCTACAGCTAAGACAACCATCTGGGGACAACAGTTGCAACAGTTATGTAAGATGACATTATACAGCTTCTCTGTTACCTCTAACATTAAACATATATATGTATGCACGCAGAAGTGTTATTTATTTCAAAACATCTTGGAGTTTTAGAATTATTATTTTCATTTTTTTCACAGCACAGGATTTGAATTCTTTCAGTGAAGAGTGAAATATTAAACGTTTCATATTGTCACTGCCTCTCGGGAAATATTTTACACTCATGGAGAACAATAATAGTTTTTGTGAGAGACAAAATGTACAGAGTTACAATATATTTGCAGGTAACATACATGTCTGTGTTATGCAGATATGTATGTACCAGGTGTAACTGTACCTTGAATTGTGTAATCACCAGCTTGCTATTATATAGAAGTTCAGCAGTGAAAGGCCATGTGAATTCTGAAACAGATTAATGTTATAAGCATCTTGAAACACATTTAATATGTCTGCACCAAATAATGGCAACCTTTCAAATGCATGTATAAAAGTATACGTGTGTATTTCACATGTTTCAAAGTTTCCCTTACCTCTTTATGTAAGCATGATGAGAAGCAAAGAACAAAAAACTGATAGACGATGACCTTATATACTCATCAACAGGTGACACAGTAATGCTGAACCTAAGGGGAAGTTATGGATTTCAGTTTAACAGAGTCTTTCCCACTCAGTTAAGGTGTTACTTTTCACAGACTAGATGCAGACGTCGACATGAAATAAAGACAGAGTTGGCAGTTTTTGAGTCAGTATAGTCAGCAGAGATAAGGGTTAACTTGCTCTTTCCTAAATAAGGTTAATAGCATGAGAATGTACAAGCTAGTGTTTGTTTTAGAGCTAAAATTCTGCAGAAACAAAATTGTCTATCAAAATGACACTGTCAACTGTGAAGTAAATCAGTATTGGTGAATCTAAAATTTCAATAGATCCAGTCAATTAAAAACATTCTACATCTTTTTACTAATTTATATTAGCTTCTGTGGTTGTGGTATACATGCACACACACACACACACACACACACACACACACACTCACACACACAAATTGAGATCTGGGATGTTCCTAATGATCAAATTGGAGGGAGGTGATGAAGTTACCACAGATTTAACCTTGCATATTACACAAAACCACTAAGATAGTGGTTTCTCATGAGAGTCCACTTCCAGCTACAAGTCATGTTGTTTAAATGAGAAATCAAATATACACAGTAAAACTCACTATTCAGTAGGGAATAGAATATACTCAAGTCAATATGTCAAAATGTATATCACAACACTGGAAATGTAGAAGGCCAAATGCATAGTGAAAGCCAAATGTCTTGCATCAGCACATGAAATGAATGCAACAATGAAAGGCTTTTTTTTATACTCTTTTTTTTGTTGTTTACATGAATGAAAACATATTACATACAAGAAAATTCTTTTCATCTGTGGGGTTGCATAAGTATTTACACTGTGAAAAATATCACTCCACTCCATGCCTACGCACACCAGTCAACCCATTTTGAGTGGATGTTTCTATTAAACGCACCACTAGGGGGCACCAGCAGCAATTCAACCTGACCACAGCATTTTCCAGCAGCCCCCCCAGCCTGACTATTGTTCTGGCAGTGTGTCTTTACTTGAAAAGAAGATGGGATCTTCAGACCTCCAGTGCTGCAGTGGTTTTCATGACAGGATGATTGACAGGAAGTAGAGTAGAAGAAAATTGCCACAACGCAGTGCTCGAACTCGGGCACTTGCAACACATGATGGCACTCACAAAAAAAAAAAAAAAAAAAACACCGTACAACACTGAGCTGCCAGAGCCAGAGCACTCTAACTGCTTTGCTGAAATCACAACCATGCCTTCATGAAAAATACTTGGCATGGCACCGCGGGCTCTGTTGGCAGCGACTGTGTTGACAGGCCACTATCACACACAGGCTTGGCCGTTTGCAGTTGTCATGTGATGCTCACTATCAATGGATAGGTTACTATGGGATTTGACTCTGTTGAGCCTGTTTGTGCTGATGCAAGAGGGATCTGGTGGGTAAACACACGCGTACTTGCATATTTGAATGTCTCGTGTGTAGTGTATTTAAACACATCCAAATGACTGGATTTAAACTTGGCCTCGTTTTGTTCCACTCTTAATCGCCATCAATAAATTGAAATTGAAATTCCAGTGTATTTACAGCACGTAGTCACTGTTCACAGAGTCAGAGGGCTTTATTCAGTTCATAGAATCAAAAAACACATGTGGTGCCTGCTTGAGTCAATATATTTAACCATACAAAGCATTTGATATGATACTACTTTGTACTGTAACAGTTGTTCTCATCGATGGATCGTTCATCAACCTGTTGTTTGTCGGAGGTTGGAAAGATGGCACTCTGGGATTCCTTCCACCCCTCATCATGGCTGTGTTTACCACGTCACCCACCGGGGGTAAACACGCTGGCTGGCCGGCCTTATATGGATTTGTTGCTGTTGGCCACTGAGCAATATGAGCATGAGACTGACGGTAAAATGAGCCTCACTTGACATATACCACCCTGAGGATCACTCACTTACCAGTGAAAACACAATTCCCGGAAAGGATGTGTGCCATGTAAAAATAAAAGCCATATGTGTTGAGGAGAAGATGGCTAAAATGTAAACAACAACTGTCAACATTCATTTTAAAGAAGAGAAAGGGCAGTCTACTTAATTTAGGAGGCTATTTCCCCACCTTGCTCAGGGACACTTCAACAGGATGGATACTTGCTGACAAGGAGGCTTGAAACCACTTCCCCCACAAATACTTTATAATGCTATTTTTGCTTTCCATCATGAACCTATTTCAGTACATAATCATACCAGTACTAATGAAAAACATGTCTTCTTTCAAAAGTCACTGCTTCATTTTAATCAATCCTATGCTGATTCAGTAGAATAACATTTTTTTACATGTAGAAATACAGCATGTTGCAGTTAATAGGCCATCAGTATAGCTGATACATGAGAGCAAAACAGACCAAAGCGGCTGCTTCTCTAAGCAGGAATTAATTTCACACAGAGCAAGTATGTGACACAAAAAAGCCAACAGAAGCCACCTATTATTAGACATCCCTCTAGGCTCTTCCTCTTTCACTGCCAAAGTCTCGTGCTCCCTCTGAACCCAAACACCCTCATGACGGTCACTTGCCTCTTTTTTTCCCCTACTGACCTCTGCCTCACTCGGCACCCGCCCAAACAAGACAAACTCTATCATCGCTGACATTCACTTTCTGGAGCTAAAACGGTGTCATTTGGCTCCCATCAAGGTAGCCAAGTGCTCTTTTCACCCAGAGGCCAGGGAAAACCCACTGGAACAGAAACTTGCGCTGACAGGTCTACGTGCATAGTAAGATTTTATGTGCTGGAGGGTCTGGTGCCTGAATAGCTGCAGGGTAGAGTTGCTGAACCTGATCTCATCACTATCCTTGGAATAGATGCTATAGCACTGAGGCAAACCTTGCCATGCTTCATTGTCTGTCCCTTTCATCATTTTCTTTTCCTTCCCACACACAGATGCATATGGAAGGCAGATGGAGCAAAAAAAAAAAAAAAGTCTGGCTAAATACTATAAACACAGCCATTTAGTACCTCTTATCATGGTACAAAAATATGTGTTGAAGCTGCACTTTTCCCTCTGTCAACGAGCTCTTCAGCCCATTATACTCCTTATATTTGCATTTTTCTACATCGAGCTGATGTGGTATGTAAGCACCCACGCATATTTCAGAGCATGTTAAAGCTATGTTATATTAATGAGCACGCAATGTAGCTAGTGACTACAGCCTTATGTCCTGTGGAAGGCCAATGGGGCATGTTATGTAAAGAAAAGCAAACATAATGAATATCCGAAGTGCTTGAAGATGCAACAACGCGGGCACAAGTGCCACTTCGGTGTGTATTTTTATACCACGTTAAGAGGTAATAAATGGCTGTTGACAAGTGTTTTGCATGACAGTTTTGCCCCGGGGCCTTTTATAACTGCAGTACACACTCACAGTACAGAAGGGACTGCAAAACAGCGACTTGTCTGTCTTGGTAAATTCATCTTTATATATTTACTGCTGGATTTTGTACTCTGTCATCTCTGTGCACCTTTAGCAACCATATTCTCAAAAGACAGCATGTAGAATAGAAAGACACAAAGCAGGGAATTTTGCACTGAAATTGTTTAAGTGTTTTATTGATGGGATTCTATTTACAGTATTTACAGTCATTTCAGTGGCACAAACCTTAGCTACAAAAATAACCTTTCAAATATGATTAACATATATTTAATACAAAATAAAACTTATTTATTTCCAACACGTATGCACCTAGAGCTTTTTTTTTCTCATATGGCACAGTGTGACATTATCTGAGACTGGCCTTGCTTTAAGGGATCACAGGTTGATAAAGAACTTAAATACTGCATGACATGCATTGCCCTCTGGGGTCTGTGGTAGTAACACTAGCTTAAACTGAACTCCGCTACAAGCATTAAAACCTCCGGATGAGACAGAGAAACGTTCTGCCGCAGTTACAAACCAAGCATGGCAATACAACACGGTATCAGAGAGACCTTGGGAATACTATCTCAATAATTAATACGCAGACAAGAGCAGATTAAGCCGAACCTGGTCCATGGAAATGACGTAAGAGAACACAGTATCTTATCAGTTGGTGCGAATAATGTGATTAAATTTTAAAGGCTGACATATCAATGGCCTTAAAAATATTGATGGAGGCCTCCTAACTGCAAAACCATACATTTATTGGGAACAAAAGTGTCAAGGCAGCTCTTAATCTTGCACCATCAGTAATATTTTAAATAGTTCAAGTAATTCAATTAAATGACCAAAGGGTCATTTAATTGGCATTGCTACTTTAAGGCTGAGGTGACATAGGGACAACATAGGGACTGCTTGTCATAATAACAACAGATTCCCCTGCAATAACCTAACTTAACCGTCCTCTATTCTACATCGGTCCACTCCTATTCTCATTTATTCAGACACACTGCATCTCTGTTAATGCCCACCAGTGTGTCTCCCCACCTACTCTTCCATCGCACAAGACAGACTTAACCGTGGGCTGCATATCCACACACTCCCTGCTGGTACTGGGTGTATTTCTACACTATTGGAGCTGCCTCTCATAAGTCTCATAAGAGGTGAGGACAAAGACCATGACAAACCTTCAGTAAAAGTTGCAGGTATTCTGTTAGTGCCCATTTTCTATTAGCCTATTTTTTTTTATACAACAGGAACAGAGGCACTGTAAAACAACATGAAGATGCTACTGCTAAAACCAGAATGAAATCTAGAACGCCTGGCCCCTGCTGGTCTGGAGACGACCGCTCTCAGCAGCAAGAGGCGAGGCGCCCGTCCGCCTTAGGAATATGAAGACAGGCATGGAGGCTGTCTGGGTTTGAGGGGGCCTGAAGCGCCCAGCCAGGAGGGCATCCTCACTTAGCTATCTTAAAGTTGGCGAGGTCCAGGGGCTCCTTACTGGGGACGCACCAGTCATCAGCCTCCTGGGTCATCTTGTAGTGCCTCAGAGCTGTTTTGTTGTACACCGGCAGCCTCTCTATGGACTCTGTGGACAGCGCCTGGAGGGACAAGAGTCAAATATGTAATTACAGCAGCCCAGTGCTGTCTGCATTGGCTCCACAGCTCTGCCGTACATGATGGTACCTTTCTAAATTGAGCTCGGTGCATGTTTACCAAAAGAGAATTTAATCTCTTGCGTCACGTCCCCTATTAACTTTGGAACACTTGGCCCCTTGTCATCCTCTCATGTGATCAGCACGCGTGGCTCACCTTCAAGTAGATGACAGCGTCTGTGCCGTAGCCCTCCATGGAGTAGAGCTGCAGGTCTCCCTGGAAGTACTTGGCGTAGAGACGAGAGATGGGCAGGCCGTAGCCAAAGCCAGCCTGCGCAGAGAGGAGATCAAGGATTTACCAGGGCTTTGTTCTCGGCCACACAGGAAGTGGCAGAGCTCTTCCACGGGGCAAAATCATCTTCTGTCACGTTTGCTTTGTGCATTTCAGGTTGTTCCCAGGAAGCTAAATAAAGGCTAACCGAGCATCTAGACACCCGTGGGTTACACTGAAATGAAGCTAAATGGCATGCAATACAGGTCAAAAACATGATTTTTATTTTAGTTGCATCAAAAATCTCACCAATGGAGTCCGGGAGTGGTCTCCGATCTGTGGAGCAGGAGCTGTGGAGTACAGGTAGCTGAAAAGGTTCTCAATCCTACGGAAAGGAACGCCGCCGCCCTTGTCGCTCACCTGGGCAGGGACACAGGAGGAAAAATGGTTAGAGACAATGGTGTGACACAGAGAGAGAGAGAGAGAAAAAACAGTG
>OMLF01016583.1:0-17714 GCA_900302615.1 Holocentrus rufus | reverse complement strand
TCACAAACAAAAATAGATAAAAGATAAATAAATATATATATATATATATATATATATAGTTCTTTACTAATTTACTAATAAACTGCAGGCTAAATAACTATATGTGAATAATATCACAATAAAATAAGAAAGTTACAAGCCAAACTAAAAAGCTGTTTTGAGTTTCTTTTAAATAATATAAAAGTTATCTGTTTGGTGTCATTTGGTGTCATCTTTGGCCCTATAGGTGCTCATTGCTGTGGCGTTTATTTTGCCCCACACTTCCCAGAGATCACTTAGCAATCAAACAGTGTGATCAGTGTCTTTTTGCTTGGACTTTCAACTCACTAGTTCTTTTATTTCTACCAAAGAAACTGCTTTTGCCAGAGATATCACTTTCTGTGCTCTAGAACTGCAAATTTATGTAAAAGCTGTCATGAAATGAATATGGGTTGTTTTACAGGCTATCAATAAGTGATAAAGGGTAGCAAAACAGAGATGCTTCAAATGATTATTAACTCAACCAAAGTCTAAAAAGGCTACAGTTCTGTTCCAATCTAATTGGTCTGATTCCAACCCACAGTAGTGTAGTCTGACATGAAACTGGCCCTGGTGACAAATCTAGTGGACAATACCCCTGACTGAGTGGTGGAGGGTGGGGGAACAGGGTGGTGCACCCCCAGTACTTTTCCGTTCTCCACCAGTCTACATTCCAGCCAGTAGCCAGCTCCCATTCCCCATGGTCAACAAACAGCCAGGCCGTATCAGGCTATGCAGAGGCATGAACAGCAGACACTAAGTGGACAACAACTCCAGTGGAAAATTCCTCTCCCTGCAGGCCAGGGGGAGCTGTTGGTGGCCTGTGTGACAGGGTTGGGGTCATTTGGCTGTCAGTTCAGGCAGTTGGTATGTGAAAGAGACTGTTACAAAATGCAAATGATTCACTGGAAATATCGTATTGATAGGCTGTGTATTCTTTGTGCCAAAAGTTTTTCAGTATTTCGAGTTTGTAGAAAATACACTTCTTGAATTGAATGAACTGATGCCAACCCTGCTGTTGCATGTGGCTCACCCCCTTCAGCAAAAGGACAAAAATGCTCATCAATCAGACCCTATTATATTATTAAGTTGCCTGGCCAGACTAATCATTTCAACATTCACACCGAATTTTGTTCCTATTCATGAAACAACAGATAATGGAAGACAGCGTTACGTGCATAGAGAGTAGAAAAGTTCCTCTAATCAACATCTGAATAAAGGTCTTAATCATAATCAGTATAATCAGCATGTATTCTCTGTTTTCCTCATATAAAACAACTTTGAATAGCTAGTGAAAAGAATAGCAAAATGAATGAAAAAAGTGCAGAGCATGGTAAAACTCAAAGGAGAACAAATTCATGAGTAAGCCTAAAGTGAACAGATCATTTTTCACACATAATGGAGCCTTCATTTTATTGTAGTTTTGTTCACTGCTCCCATGTCTCTAATGTCAAGTCAGATGATGTTGAAGTTTATTATCAGCAGTCTGTATTTGTTTTATTTTTATTTAAACTTTATTTAACCAGGAAATACCTCACTGGGATTAAAAATCGGCAACACTTAATATTAAGGTCCTTATAAGTCCTTATAGGATGCTTATTAACATTATTATGTGTAAAGTGTATGTAAGTGTTAATAATAGCATCATAAACACATTTATTGTTAGAGTGTAAGACCTAACTTGTCTAGCTTGTTAAGAATTTAAGGACTGCTTAAGACTGCTTAATTCCAGATAGGGGATATTTATTTATTTATTTATTTATTGTCATATAAATCAAATCAGCAGCCAAAATGTGCATGAGGATCACCTTGGGCTTCATGTATGCACAAAATTTGAAACTTGTTTTCGTTATATAAACATATATATACTTAGCCACTGGTTTGTCTTGTGTTCTGCAGATGTCAACTGAAAAAATGCCAGCGCCAGTGACAGCAATACCTATAACGAGAGAGACAGAGATTGTATTCACAGAGTGGAGGGCAGCTCAGACAGTCTAAGGCCTCTCCAGCCCTGTTAGCAGTTTCAGGGAACAATCAAAACATTTCAACTGGCCAAAGGATTTTTTTTCTTTTCAAAGTTGCCACTGCTGAGTATTATGTGGTCAGTCTGAAATGTCTTATTTCTGACAGTCGGTTGAATTTTTTTATTTTATTTTTTTTTTTTTTTTCCCCCCATTGCTTTTCAGTGATAGATTAGTTCGTGATTGGGAGTGAAAATCTGAAAAGAATGATACTGGTTTGTGTATTTTCAATGAATAGTGCCTGTGATACTGCATTTGTGATGTTACAGTGTCGCTGTGAAAATGACCACTTTTTAATCTCAGGCAACGATGGAATTACTTAATTAAATGCCGACGCGTTTTGGAATGGGGCAAAAACAATTTTCTTTCTTTTCCTGCTGGGATAATCCAACACCCCCCTCCCCACCCCAAACCTCCTCCTCCGGATGAGAAAAATGAATTTAATCTCTTTTTGATTTTACACCATAACACAGAAAATGTGCCCTATTTAGGTTGTTATATAACAAACACCCACATGTATGTTACATATTTGATGAAGTATTTAGAGGGCGCCGTGGGAATGATATGTGATATCTGAGGAATAATCTCTATAGTATTCTCATAATACTTCTATGGGACTCACAGTGCATCTTTGCTGCTGGATTTAGTTTATAGTGACCTTGTCTTACTTTGGGGTATTTTGTTTTACCTCAAATGGCATCACTATGGCATCTCTAGTAATGCAGACTTCCAGTTTTGCTGTGGTATATTTGCATTGTAGCTTATCTTCCCAAACTGTATTGTAGGGTGACTCAGGCAGGAGACGTAGCCTACATGTTCACGTTAAGGAGAGAGTGACGCTCCTATTCCCGCGACATCATCATCCCACACCAGTGGAGCTCCACAGTGTGTGATGTGATCCTCAGTCCTACACAGTAGCGGCTGCTGGAGGCGTGCTGGTCCCCGCCAGGAACAGAAGAGGAAGGAAGGAAGCGGCGGCCACTGTTATCGGGCATTGGACAGCTCGTAAAAGAGAGCGCTTTTGGGGCGCTCTGCCCCCCCTCCCTCTCTCCCCACCCCGAGCTATGGCATCTATGGATCGATCAACGAGAGCGCGTGAGTTATCCTCTGATTTAATCAATCCATACGATGTCTTTCAAGTAGAGCGTAAGCCAGGGTAGGATGAACCTACAAAGCGTGTTGAGGATACGGAGCAAACTGGACGTGGCAGGAGGCTGTAGCGCGTCATAGCCGTGTTTTAATCATATCGCACTACACAGAACAGCTAGATCAAGAAACGGGCACACGAAAATAAATTTTAGGAATCATCTGTTGTGGCTATTCCTTGTACGCGCAATTTATTTGCAGTGGACACAGCTGATGCATACATCTCCTTAAAGGAGACGCGTGTGCTCGGTGCTTTGGCAACATCAGCATCGCATCGCACTGTGCGTTATCCTGGAAACCTTCAACTTCTGCTCGCTGCTGGGTGAAAAAGACATTGTTTTTAACCAATAAAGTGCACCTAGTGGGTAATTATTTAATGCCAATGAGGTGGCGCAGGCCTTCTTCACCGTTGGTCTTATTAGAGAGATAGTGCATACAGAACAAGTCAGTTACTCGAAACAGCCTTCAGGAAAAACAATCCTAAAACACATTTTACGACAGCTAAACTATATACTGTATATAATATCCCATACTATATGCATGCTATAGTAATACCATGGCACATAAGCAGAGACAGGAAAAAGTATGAGAAGGTCTCTTTAAACTCACTATCCAGCACACCATCAGTCCCCTCTGGAATATGATCAGGATTTTAGGCGTACAGTGATCTTTCGTTTGGTTATACTTTGTGCAGAACAGAAAATAGAAACAATAATCGACTGTTTCTGTTCTCTGCTCTTATGAAAACAAGGATAGTGGAAGGGAAGGGGAGGGGAAGCTCGTGGAACCAGAGCTTTTGGCACATTTTGTAGGCTATTCGTGGCATGGAAACACAACACATCAGCCTAAATGTGGGTAACGTGAAATGCAAGGCGAGAATGTAAGACACCGTGCGTCTTTTTGAGAATAATGGAAACGCTTGTGTCATGTATGTTACACCGCCACTGTCATCCTTCAGAGATGTTTTGATCAGGCTATATGGTAGCAGTAAGTCGCTGAGGCAGTCTATCGAAGTGTCTTCCTTGATAACAAAGAACAATCCAGTTTTTGTAGGAGGTGAGGCTTTCACTGGAACAGAAAGAATGACGGGCTGAGAGTGGACAGCGACGTGGTGCTGAAAAGCTGCTGAACATTGTGTACTGAAACCCTTGAGTTTATCCTGAGTGACTGTAAATGGAGGTTAGATGAGGGTTCGAGGTCTTGCAGCACTCACAGAGGCCAAGGGAAAATGTTGAGGGCTGCTCGTTTTTAACCTTTTTAAGCAGACAGCAAATGCTTCGTAGACTTCACATAACAAACTCTCTGACCTGGCATTATAAAACAGTTTCCTCCCTCTTATCGAAATGATGAAAAGCGAAATGCCTCTGATCTAAGTCAGCAGCCAGAATTTCGTATTTTTAGACCGACTGATTATTCTTTTACTCTCAAAGTCTGCCAGTTTCAGTTGTTAGGTGGGTTTTTACAAGCCCTCAGAATTTTTAGACCACCTGTGCATTTGATGTTATTATTGTCTATTTCTCCTTTTTTGAGTGTTTTTATTTGCACAAATAAAGAAATAAGTGACTAGTAAGATAGCCTGTGGGTCAGCAGGTTGTATTGGGCACTGCACATCCATGTTTCCTCACATATTTTAATCCCCATGCATCTGCCCATCCATCCATCCATCCATCCATCCATCCATTCACCCACCCATTCATCCATCTGTTTCTCTATCCATTTCTATTTAATTTCCAGGCCCTGCTCTTATCGCTGGTCTTCAGACCTGCTTTGATTATCATCCTTTTCAGTTATAGTATTCAGCTCACCCTTCTTGTCAGTGCCTGCTGGGCCTGTCTGAGGGAGCCTAATTTAAGCGAGTGAATCATGGCATTAGCCTACCTGCTAATCACCAATCATATAGCCACTGTACTAGTCTCTCAGTCTGGGCTTTTTTTAAGCCCTCGTTAACAATGTTGTTTTTTTTGTGTGTGTGTGTGTTTTCACACTTCCAAATTAAATCGTAGCAAGCTACCCTGCATGCTTGAAGTGTTGTAATAAAGCAGTGTGTTATGTGCTGATGAGTATTGTCGGTGATGTTCAGCATGCACAATGAAGTGAGGCTGGAGTATGCCCATGATTTTACTCTCCAGAGGAAGTACGCTCTTAGCTGAGTCTTTGTTTGTATTCTGTTCCTATTTGGGGAAACAGAACGTCTGCCATAACCTTCAATTTTTACCTCAAAAAGGACGACAAGGTCCCAACACAGCCAGTGATTCTTGCCAATGACTTTTTAATGCCTTTAATGGGTGTTACTTGGTTTGACCCGTGTTCACCAAGATATACTAACAGAGCACGTAACACAGCAGGTTGATCTAACAGTCAGAAAGTCAGTACAGATCCTTTTGTGTGGATGATTCACAATCATAAGCACACTCCATAAAGTGTTTGATTCATCCTGTGAAGTTAATTAGAAGTGTTTTTTGAGATGCATTGTGCAGGCTGACCTTCAAGAGGACTGCTTTAGTCTGTGGAACCCCTGCAATGTGCAGTAAGAGGTTGTTGGGGATAATTCGGTGTGTGTGTGTGTGTGTGTGTGTGTGTGTCTTGGGTGCGGGGGTTACTGACGCAAACAGAGTGTAGAGTGAGAACACTTTGGCACCTTTGAGTTGCTGAACAGAGGAAGTGTTTTTCTCTGCTGAAGCAAACGGGGTGCACGATTGAATCAGCTGGTGTAAGCATGACTTGTCGTTCAATATTGTGGATAATCTTACTCAGTTTGTTTGAAAATCACTGAGTTGTGGATACATTTATTGGACTAACAGTCTAAAACCATTTGTTTTGAGAAAGCACTAAGAAGCAGTAAATTGTACTAAAAATATAAGGCAGCAGTCTGTATTGAACTTTCTGAGCATGTAAACTTGAAGTCGGTGCCAGCATCTAATTATCAGACCAACACAAGTAAATTAAGTGAAAACAGCATGGAAAGCTGCCTTGCCAACTTAAATGCATAGTCACAATTATAGAGATATTAAGATGACTAATCATGAAAATCAAGTTGATCCAAAACGTGTTAAATTTTCAGCTCTCATTCAAATGAACTTGATCCAACTAGAAATCATTTTTTAGCCCTACACAAAAAATGTTTGCAAATTGTTGCCTCAGTATTGCGAAGTTAAGAAACACAGCAGATTTTGAAGTCTATTTTAGCTTTGTTTTATAGACAAACTTTGAACCTTGCAGCTGCATGAAGTGTTTTCTTGCACAACAATGTGGTTTTGCATTCTATCTAATATGTTTATATGGAAATGCATATTTAACATACAAGAGGCCATGATCAGTTCTCTCCTCCCATCCAAACATGTCAGCGAGATTGAATACATTTACATGCGATATGTAAAGCTCTGTTTCTGTATCACTCCCTCTCTCTCTCTCTCTCTCTCTCTCGCTCGCTCGCTCTCTCGCTCTCTCAACAAAAGAAAGAGGCAAATACAAGTATCTCAGCTATTTGAGCATGTTGAAAATAGTCTGAATACTCAGAATGTCTGAGAATCTACAATGCTGTTTTCATCCAAGCCATTTTTTATGTCTTGCCACCACAGGACTTGGTATTTAGACATTTTGTCACAATGGTGACATCTGTCTGTCTGTCTGTTTGTGTGTCTGTCTTTCTGTCTGTCTGCATTCTTGTGAACACAGTAACTCAAGAACAATACATGATAGAAACTTCATACTTTCATCACTGTTCCCCCAATAGGGTATGATGATGATCTCATCATATTTGGAGCACCTTACTGCATTAATTTGCATAATATTAAGGACAAAGGGATTTTTTTCTTTAATTGTTATAACTCCTTCTGGGTTAAGGACACAAAATTCATATTGATACCAGTCGTGTTTTGTGAAGGCAAGTATGTTGACATATTTGTTAATTAATGCATTAATTAAGATAAATTAATAGTCTAATTAGCATAACTGTTTATACTTAATATACCATGGTGATTATGTGGGACATCGGGCAGCTGAGGTGCCTCTAGTTTGGCAAAGAGTGTTTGTAAACATAAAGACAACCGAGCTTCAGCAAATAGACTGAAATTCTAAAACTCAACATCAGCAGTGCTTTTAGAAACATGCTGAAAAATTCTGCGAATGTATCATCAAACCGGTTTTGGGGAAATGATTCATTAATAAAATCTAACAGTGAGAAGAAAAGAAAAAGTGAAAATAGCCTATAAAAGTAGACTTTGTCATACTGTCGGTCCTGTTGTCAACAGATCAGAGATTCAAAGATTTTGCCCAGATGAGCAGCAGGAACAGGACTGAATGGCAGTGTAATATTTTTACAAGCCTTTCAGATGGAAATATATTCCATTGTTATGCTCTTTTGTTAACTCAAATTAAGTATTATATGAGCATGAGCATGAATCAGTATTCGCTAAAGTCAAAATATTTCAATGAAATTGATCTGAAAGGGGAATATGCCAGTGCTGACAGAACTGCAAGCGTGAGAATAAAGAAATAGCTTGTAGTGGATGCTTACAGGATAAATCAAGTTATTCCAAACTATAATTTTCTATTTTTTCCTCATCGTGTTGATCGATTCAGATTTCGTCAATTATGTCTTTGTAGAGCTTCATACCTCTCAGCTGGGAGGGGAGTGTTACTCTCAGTACGGTCCAACGGAAACAGATCAAGGTAATTACATTTCCAAACAATATGAATTTACCCTGATGTAATTCTGATGGTAGCATCACTGGAAGAATGAACGATGAGCCCTGAGGCTGCATCCATCGCCACTCCTGCTCGGTCTACAGCTGGATGATGTTGTGGTTTACACTGAGTACCTGAGAGCCTGGCTTAGACATGAGAATATTGAGGTCATTTATCTCACTCTGCGGTCTCATCACTGGTGGGCAGCATACATTAGACCAAATACCCACGCACATTAAGGAAGAGTCCTGCCTAGAAACAGTGCTAATATAACTCACAGCTAGCTGATGTACACAAAACCTATTCCATTCTCCTCCAATGTCTTTGTCTCCGTCTCTGTCTCATTTTCTGTATTTCTTGCCATCTGGATTTGATTTCTATCAGGATCTAAGACTCCTACAGGACGACGAAGTCCATATATATATATAAACCTGAATATTTATCTATGCCACTGTCAGATTGACCGAGTTAGAAAATGAAGGGGAAGAGCAGAGGCCCCGCTGTGTGATGGAATATTCATAGGGCTCTTTTTCAGGGTCACAAGGGGTGAAGGAAAGCGTGCGAGAGATCGACAGAGGAAAAAAAAGTAGGGATGATGTTGCTGTTTTCCCCTCCCGTTAAATGTACTGTGCATCAGATTTTTGTATATGGGACTTCTATAGTTTTTATAGTATTTAAATTCAACATGACAAAGCATCTGCTGCCAAGCGGTTTGTTCCTGCTCTCAGGAGCTTTCAGGCTCTTGCATAAGTAAAAAAAAAAAAAAAGGCAGTGCTAGATTGTCAGATATTTTGTTTCATAACAAGTGTTAAACATCAAAACCAGCCGTGTCAAGTCACAGGCGCTCTCCACACAGTCTGCAAAATGAGAATTTTGCAAACAATTGCTCTTCTGCTATTCTGGGCCAAGCAAAGAGCTAAGATGCTAGGATGCTAACCAGCCTGTGCTTTGTAAGATGTCTATTGGCTAACCGTCAATCATTCTCCATAAAACAAGTACCGAAATCCAATTAACCATAATATGTCCTCAGGCGCTCCAGCAGTAAATGGAAATTAGGTTCTCCTTTTGAAGTGTGACCGATAAGAGTATTTGGCTCCAGAGCACACAGTGTGTCAGCCTCCTTTCATATTTAATCTGGGAAAAGCAAACAACAGCAAACGTCCAGCCAGTGAGAGAGACAGTCAGCCCTCAGGAGCCTTAGGGGGTCGTCCAGCCAACACGAGCCAGATTTCAATAATCAGGTTTATGGCACAGTGCAAAATGCTGCTCTATCGGTTACACCTGGAGGACATGTCTGTGTCAATTCAAGGCTTTGATAATTTCATGGAACAAAGCCCCGAGGGATCTGCTTCCATTACCTTCAGGAGATAACGAGGTCCAAAACCCCGGAGGCTGAAGAGCACACACACGCGCACACACACGCACAAACAGAGCTTGCAGGATCACAGTCTCCCTCCTCCCTTCCCTACATTTTCACTATTTCTTGTTTTTGTCTCCTCCAACCCTGCCATGTCGCTCCTCATAGCTCCAATTTTGGCGGTTTTCAGCTTTTTGGTTGAAAGTTTATGTGAACCTTTGGGATTAGGAAAGTTTTATTGCCCCTGGAAGCACTGAACAATTGTAAAATATGTGTCAATCTGTTTTAATTACATCCTAAAAACATTATCATTAGAGATACAGACATCTGAGAAGCAGCATTTTCCTCTTTCACCCTCATTCTTACTTCTCTTAGTTTGCACCCCGAGTCGCCCCATTTTGTTTCAATATCTCTGCTTATATCTGCTTCTTCTCCCTCTCCACTTTTTCTATTCTCAACTCTTTCCTTTTACATAACGGTGGTGTAATATCTGCAGGTTAAGGCGGTAACCCCTGATCGCTAATTTTCCGCCGGCTCTGGAAAAAGCCACAGGCAGCCCACCTGCAGCAGTGGACGGCACACAGTAGCCTCGCTCCTCTACCGGAGATTTGGCTTCAGATGAGTCATTTTGCCTTATTCCTTCAGGGGAGAAGGCCTCACCTCCTTCCAAACTCTGTTTTTGCTGCTCTCAGGAACAACAAACTCACACCGCCCACTTGCCCTGTCCGAGCTGCTTTCATTGTCCACGAGCAACCCTGCTGGCTGCCGCCGCGCTACCGGCTTAATTCGCAGCATTTCGGTACGTTTTGAGACGATGTGAAGCGCGGTGTTGTTTGTCGCCGTGGCGCCTAGGACATTGTGTGAGAACAGGAGCGACAGATCAGGGTCGCAGTTGTGTTGCTTTTGTTGTTGTCAGAGGACACCTGGTTGCTTGGGAGACTGTGGGAATGTGATGTAACTGCGCTGTAATGTGACGGCTCACTCTCTCTGCCCACTCAAGGCACTGCGCCGACCGCGGAGGCATAATGTACTGTAATCTGCACGAGGCAATAGGAAAGGAGAGCGGAGCCGTGTGTCTGTGTGTGTGTATGTGTGTGTGTGTGAACAGGCTGCGGGCAGAGTAGCTGAAAGTGTGTGTGTGTGAGAGAGAGAGGGGTTCTAAAGAGCCTAGAGAGAGATGTACAGTAGTGAGAGAGAGAGAGGGAGATCGACAGAGACACTAGAAAGAGTCTAGAGTAAGAGAGAGACTAGAGATATCCTAGTGTGAGGAAAAGGGAGAGAGAAGGTTTTGGGCCTGGAGTCTTCATCCACACTGGGGATTCACATGGTTCTTTTTGTGTCTTGGAAAAACCAGGTTACCCACTTGCTTGTCACTCGCTGCCGGACTGCCTAAATTCCCCCAGGGAGCGCCTATAAATACTCCCAGAATGCCCCGACAGTGATTTGTAAGAAAAACGTCTCGCCGTTGACGCCTTTGAAATTGTTATCCCTTTTAATTCCGCTGCCACCGTAGCATTATTCCTCTGCGCTTAAATGAAATAAATACGTGAAGAAAGGGGCGCCGTCAGACAGTTTGACAGCGCCGTCGCATCTCCCAGAACAAAGACGCCTGCCTCGGTCTGGAATTAGACCCGGCTAACAAACTGACATCGAATTGACGCAAAGGACCCCGCTGAAGAATTTGTGAGATAATCTATGTGGGCCCGGGCAGAGGCCATAGATTTCCTTTAAAGACCTTTCTGAAAGCATCAGAGCATCAGACAGAGTGACAGGCAAGCCACCGAGCAGCAGGAGCCACGGCTGAGAGGGAGCACTCATTGTCTCTTTGAGTCCTATTTCTTGCATCATTTTGTTTTGCAGAGCAGAAGGGGGGTGGCCTTTATGTAGGCATCAGCCTGTTACTTTGTAAGGGAGGATCCAGCTGCTTTGTATTTAAAAGCACTTAGTCCTCGGGGGTCTATTTTTGAGGCTGAACCACGATGGGCTTGAGGGCCAGTGCCAGATTAACTGGCTCGTTTTTTAGTGACTGGAGTGCTGCTTGTGGAGGAGAGGTAATGATAATCCAGCTGGGCTCTTCAAAGTAAGTTAGGGTTAATGGACTTTTTTTTGGTGGGGTCCTATCTACTTGGTATCACATCTCAGCAGGGGCCAATATTTCTTAACAACCATATTTCTTTCTCCATGAGGGAAAAAGCGAGGGGTGAAAAGGGCCGTCGTAGTGTTTCTGCTTATGTGGGCTGCTGTCCATGGTGCTGAGAGGCAATAAAGGAGCAAGACAATGAATGCAAGCTTCCTGGTGTGAAATCTATACAATGATATCAATGAGTCAAGAGGATCCATCTCTATAGTCTCCTCATCATTTGTCTGCGCAGGAATATAATGTCTTGCATAACACTCCTCCACAGGCAATGCTTTTTTCCCATTGTTTCAGATGTCAGACCCGTGACTTGTGTTGTAGCAGTGTAGCAGATACTATAATGCTAACTCCACAGATTAGAAATGAGGGAGAATGAGCTGAATAGAGAGGAATAGCAATATTACATATCATGTTGTTATCCTTCATGGAAAAAGGAAATCTAACTCTGTTAAAAAGGCTCCTGCACTTATATATCATCGCTTTTTAATTATGTGGTTGAGTTGAACTTCTTCATTTTCTGCATCTGCTATTATCAAGTCAGACAATAAAAGATGCAGAGGTGTTGCGTGTGTGCAGCAGATTACTTTCTCAAGGAGCGTATGGATGTGAGTGGTGCTCCTTCGGTTAATGAGGAGTGTGCGGGCAGTGGAAGTCTGTGTGTGAGCGGGGTGTGGAGGGGAAGCGAACTGCAACATATGGGCTCCATGCCCTAACAAACCTGTGTTTGTTTCTCTGTCTGTGTGTAATAATTGGCTGTCTTGCGCGGCCCATATACCCATCCGACTCAACAGGGAGCGCCGTCCAACCTGCACGCCTCTCTAACCTGCTTCCATTCATCTCTCACTCTCATTCTTCTTGCCTCCTATTCCTGTTCTATATTAGCTTGTCCTGCCAGCTGTACTGTAGTTTGTCTTTTTTTATCCTCTGTAAGTGTTGCGTGTCCCCAACTCCCCGAGGTCCCCTGGTTACAGTAAGTTTATTTCTCCCTCCCCCTTTTTTTTTTCTCTCACGCTGTCACTCTCTCAGTTGGCACCTGCACATTCCTGTTGTTAACGAACAGGAACATAGCATGTGTATGTGTACAGTGTATGTGTATGTGTGTGTGTGTGTGTTTGTGTGGACATATGCTTGTCTGCATTTGGGCTCACAAGGTGCCAATGCGTATAATATCTGCATGTATGTTATTTGACCACTTTTTGGCACATCACTGACTCAGTGTTTATTTGTGTGTGTGCATGTGTTTGTGCATGTGTGTATATGTGTGTGTCAGTGGATGAGAAATTTCTATGTACATATTTATATGAGCTTCTGTCTCATCACTGTGCCAGTGTGACATTCAGCCACCGCGCCCCGCTCCTCCCCTCTGCCCCTCAGACTTCGACAGAGCTGCCCTGCCACATTGCCACTATGCCCCTGACTCCTTCCTCCTTCACTGCATTTTGATTGGCTGACTCCCCTACAACACACACACACACACACACACACACACACACACACGCACGTTCCTTCATCCCTCTCTCCCAACAGATTCTGCGAAATGATGAGCATCGCAGAGCAACCAAGGGCAGAGGGCTGGAGGGGTTAAAGTGCGCATGTGTGCATGTGTGTGTGTGTGTGTGTGTGTGCCTGTTTAAAGACTACACAGTAAGAGGGGGGGGGGCTTCAGTGGCTGAGCACGTGTCCTTTGCCAAGGACAGTGGAGGGCTTTCATTAAAGTAATGGACTAACGCCTCGGCAAAGAGGCGCACGTGCGCTTGAAGACACATACATGCAGTGACACACACACACACACACACACACACACACATGGACTCACATCATACATTGCTCAAGTTGATCAAATATTCTTTCTGATCTGAGGCAGCGCGTTTTATTCCCACACACATCATCTTGTCTCTGGATTCCGCCAACAAGCAGCAGCATGCACTATTAATTAATCAGCAGTTACAGATTGTCATATTAGCGCTGAGAGCCAATTAAACACTTGCTTATATTTTCCCTAATAAACAGCCTCTCACATATCTTTGTTTCTCCACATTATGGAGCTCAGAAGCTTCGACGAATTAAGCCTCAGTTTTAAGCCTTTACGCTCTCACTGTATTATTGTATTTCAGCTTTTTCGCAGCTCTGTCTGTGTATAATATGCAGCAGTTTGGGGCACTTTTCACCCCCCATAGGCTAGGATTATAATTTGCTATATTAATGGAGATGTCCATAAAAATATATTTACTTTGGGATTAAAGACCTCTTTGTAAAACTATTTGTTATGTTTGATGATGGATTTGTGTTCTTTGGCGCTTCCCATGTTGCATTTTTATTTTTTGTCAATTTTAATGCCAAAGAAATTGCCACACAAGGATAATTAAGTGAAATTTAATGAGGCTGAATTTTAGCATGTTATGAAAATTGCTCCCATGCACATGCTGCACTTCCATTTCATTTCATACTTCTTCCCTACTTTAGCGTTTCAGTGCAGTTTTAGCACGTTGGCGCGCACGCGGACGTACAATGGCGGCGTGCTCGTGCATTGTTGCGTCTGGCTTCTATCCGTCGATCTGTCCTGCCGTCTGCATCTTTTAGTCAGTGCGTGACAGCAGAACAGACACACTGAAAGAGGATGTGATGTTGTGTGAAGCACACAAGCCTTTAGATGTCTTGCCGGGGGAACAAGACAAGAGTGAGAGCCAAGTACGTGTCAGGGCCATTGGCGGTGGAATGATTCTAGTTGCTCCAGCTGTCAAGGTCTCTGGCTGGCATTAATGTATGAATTTACCATGAGGCGGAAGCTCACAGAGTCGGGATAGGGCGCTCTGAGTGATATCGCTTTCCACATTTTTCTTTTTTTTGTTTTCCTCTCTTCTGTTTTTTTTTTTTTTTTATCGCTCTCTGTCTCCCTTTTTCCCCCCCGCTCGCTCTATCGTCTTCTCTCTCTCTCTCTGCATCTATCCAGAGCAGCAGTGTTTCACTCCAGCCTGCCGGCGTGCTTACTGTGCATGGAGAGTAAGCATTGTACTCTTTCCCTTGCTGTGCTTTGTAACAGCTGAGACCAAATTATGGGCTTTGTTTCACCGGGAAACACAATAATGGTTGTGAGTCATCTAACTCCTTCGTTCTCTCACCCTGTTTTTAGTCTCGCTTTGTGTGTAAGCATATATGTGCGCATGTGTGTGTGTGAGCATGTGTGTCTGTATGTGTGTGTGTGTGTGGCCATGATTCACTGAGGTGGCTCAGCAAGTGGGTGAAGGAGGGTGGGCTTTAATTGCATTAGGAAAAAAGACATTTCAAGCCATTCTTATCTTGCTGTCTCTCTCTCTCTCTCTCCCTCTCTCTCTCTCTCTCTCTCTCTCTCTCTCTTTCGCTCTCTCTCTCTCAGCAGTCTCTCTGTCCCTTGCTTCTGGGCTGCAGCTTAGCTGACTTTGATTCAGATTTCAGAGGGAGAGAGTCCAACTATTGGATTGGTTGTACTAATAATGAAGAGATTAATGTCTTTTGTGTGGAAAGTTCTCATTCAAAGTCAACACTGAGAATTTTTTGCCTCCGCTCCGAGGGGCTGTAATGGACTTGGCTGCTGAATACAAAGATGGATGAATGACAGAGAGAGAAACACAGAGAGAGGGGATGGGAGGTTAGGGAAAAGGGTGTGGAGAAAAAAAAATGCAAGGTGTCCCGTAGCACCCATGCAAAGGAAGACGATGGGAGCTCAGGAGAGAAAGATAGAGATGAAGCCGACGCAAAGGAAGCGCTGGAAAACAGAAAACCATGAAAACAGAGAGCTGAGAGGGGAGGAAAAAAATAAATAAAAATGCAGCGACGCAGCTCATTGTCTCTATCCTGCCCCTGCCATCAATCTCTCAAGTGGCAGCCGCCCCTACTCACACACACAAACACACACACACACTTACTCTCATATACAGCATTCTGCCCGGCTGCCTACACTGGTGCGGAGGAATGAATCACGGCACAGTATGGCAGAGCGCAGCGTGGCATTTGTTAGAGGTTGTGTTCTGCACTGTGCTGACATGCTGTGCTTTGTACTATGTGTGTGTGTCTGTGTGTGTGTGTTTATATTTTGGATATGTGCAATAGTGACACGTGGGCCCAGTGCCGAGCGTTGTGTGTGTGTACTGTACACACATTCTATACAGCGCTGTCTCTCCTGTAAAATAAAATACAGCAACAGCTTAATTAAACAGTGCAGAATGGGCGCAAAGCAGCCATTCACCTCACAGGTAATGAAACTTCGTTATCTTATATGAGCATCGCCGTCCAGTGGTGTAGATATGTATGTACAGAGAGGGAAAAATATGTTTGTGCTGGAAAACCTCCACCTGATTGTCAGATTTGTGGATTTGATAGGTGTTAATAGTGTGTAAAACCTTGTGATACTCCTCATTTTCACTCTGTATTGTCACATGTACCTCCACTGGATTTTATTAAGGAGGGAAAAAAAGACAAAATTTGGAGTGCAGCTGGTTAAGTGTGATTTAGTGTTATGATTATTGCAGTCATTTACAGTATAGTTTATCTATTACATGTATTTCTGTGATATATTTGGTTGTTCTGGTACTTAGTTCTGTCTTTTTGCCTGGCTTCGTAATGGCAATGATGATGCATGAGCCGTTATTTGTGGAGTGAACAGGCTTCATTTGGTGGATCGAAGGCAATAGTCAGTGGAAATGGTAACAGGACACGTTGAAAACATGGATTTTACTCAATATATTCGACCCATGTAGGCATAGAAGAATAACACTGTCACAAGACGCATGAGTCAAACAGTATTTGCAAGTAATTCTTAGCAGATGGTTGGGGTTTATCATATCAGGCTGATTTACATGGCGTCAACAAAGCTCTCAGTTACCAAAAAAAAAAAGTACACTTAAATTGACTTTAGTAGATTGTCTAAAATTTCTACCCCTAAGTGGCTGTGATCACACCTGTAGTTCATTTTCTTTGGTCTGACGGACAGAGGAAAAGTTTACCTTATCACAATGTTGTATTTGGCTCGTTAAGGTGCTCGATTATGTTGTAAACAGAAGTCACAATGACTCACAAGTAGCTTGTTTGATGGACAGTTTTTGTCACCAGTCATCTCATCCCATAAGTGAAGAAACAGAAATTTTTCTGGCAGGGGGTCAGTAACAAATACAGTTCCAGTTCCTCTAACTTTACTCTTTGGGGGTTGTTTTTTACTTCATTTTGTTACGTTTGACTTTGTAAGCATGAGACACTGCAGGCTATCATCAGATCACAACATCTGTCTCCTTATATCCATAAATCTTCTCTTTTGTGTCATTTTCTAGTTAGAATTACAATCATATTCTTAAAGGAACGCCATTGCCATCATCTGCTGAGACAAACCAAATGAGCAGACATTCCAGAGTCTGAACAAACTGCTCCGTGCATACTTGATGTGTCCATAATGTTATTTTACATGGCAACTCTTGTGCATCTGGTACTTCAAACATGCACTATGCAATTTCATCTGACCACTAAATGGCACGAGAACAGCAACAGGTTTGAATGTGAACTCTTCACAAATCCACTCCTCTCTCCTCCCCTCCATGCCTGTCTCCCCTCTCTAAAAGTGTACATCACAGCAGTATGGAGGCCAGCATGGGACAAACTTTCCATGTTTTATTACATTTTCTTACCATGCTCAGTGCCACCACTTTCACTCACTTCATGGCTATTGTGAATTTCAGGAATGGGAGGGGGGAGACTGTGCCAACTACAATTAAGGAAAATATGATCACATGAAACATGGAATACTCAATGGGAGCAGATTTTGGCAGTGAAAGATTAAAATGGCTGGTCTGTCTGATTTGGTTTTGGTTTATATCATCATTACATCTCACAAAGTGTCCACACAGCATGCATTCATTTCAGGATTGCTAATAGGTTCTGAAATAGCGTGGTGTATGTTTAAGTAGGTTAAACCGATTGCTATTATTATCGTTTGACCCAAGTCTGAGAGACAACAGAGGCAGCATCACTTCCCCTCCTCAACACCAAATCCCAAGGACAGTCAGTCTCTCCAGCAATGATGGACAGCAAAGTGGATTATGCTGTCAGTATATGACCATAGTGACATTGCACAGCTAATTTTCTCCAATACACATACACACTTACACACACACATGCACATACACACATTTTGCCCTGTTGCCTTTACTGCTTTTTCTTTGTGCTGACATACATAGACACACACACATTATACTCACTTTCTCCTTGCACATTTATACACACACACACACACACACACACACACACCCTACTGGCATGTTAATAGGTTCTCAGTGTGTGTTATACAGTCCAGCTCTGGCCTTGTTCAGTGTGAAAGGAGCGAAGG
>OMLF01016581.1:3750-14847 GCA_900302615.1 Holocentrus rufus | reverse complement strand
AACAAATTATGCCAGAGCCTGAGTGACATTTGGCGAGCAGGCGGGTGTTTGGAGTGGAGTGTGAGGGATCAACAGAGATGTATTTATGCTCTGTGCTGCTGTGAGTGCTTGTGCATGTGTGTGTGTGTGTGTGTGTGTGTGTGTGTGTATTTGCATGCATACAATCCTCTTTTCCCTCCCTCCCTGTTCCATCCCTCCTTCTTCTTCTCCATCATCACGCTATCATCGTGACATTGTTGTTGTCGTTATGAATGCTTATATAAAAGCAGTGTTTTAAAGGGTAAACCCGCCTAAATCCAGTTTACCCAACTTTTTAGGCCTGACGTAAATCTTAATGATCAAATTCATAATGTATATTGTTGTAAATAGTCTGAGACTGATGAATGCAAGTTATAGGAAGAAAAAGAGCATTGTTAAAGTATCAACATGGTGCAGAATGTGTTTTGCTAAACTAAATTAGATCAAAGGGCAGAAGTCTTACGAGAAACACTCGAGACAAGTGAACAGTGTTAGACAACAGTAATAAAACACTGTGTGATCTATTTATTAGCATGGCAGCGGAATTTGGCCCAACATTACAGCAGCAGCTGAGCCGAACATTCCAGCTGTCTGACTCTCATCACACACCCGAGACATTATGAAGTCTAGACGAGAGCGACAAAACGATAATGGGAGACATACTGGGACCAGGGTGCTACTTGGACCCAAGGGACCCTCTGGTCCTGCGGGACGCTGGTGTCATGCCAGCCTGCCAGCTGTTGGCCTCTGGAAGTTGTGGCCGGCAGCTGGAGGTCGACAGACATGGGGAAGTGTTCTTTCTATCCCCTCTAGATCTAGACTGGTGGATTTACAGTGTGGCCTTCACAGTCAAGGATGCTGCTGCAGGGAGCGAGGTGTGTGTGTGTGTGTGTGTGTGTGTGTGTGCAGGTTCATGCTGTGTTCATGTTGTACCTGTGTGTTTGTGCCCATAAACTGATGTTTTATCAATCATATCATAAAATTGATGGCGTGTTAGATCAATATCAATATTTTATTTTCACGACATGATGTAGTACACCTTGACTTCATATAGCCTTTATAGCCTCTGTCACCTGTGTGTGTGTGTGTGTACTACCTTCAGATTTTATTCCACTTTTTCAACAATAACAAAATAATAAACAATAGTCCAGCTTTACTATATTATTGATGACTTATTCCTTCAGCATTTAAATGTGTAAAATCACTTTTTTGTTGAATTATATTCTGCATGCAGAGCTTTCCTCATTTAAAGTCATTCTAATTCTAATTATCCTTAATTATTACCCATTTAAACTTTTATTGATGGTTCTGACTCCTGTATTAAAATATCGATTTGTCACTTCCTCTTCTCTTTGACCGTCTAAAGGACATTTTGTTATATTCTGTGTCCACATTTCTATATTGTGTACACTACTACATTTTTATAACCTGCTTCAGATGGTGCGTGGGTGTGTGTGTGTGTATAATGCCACTGATAAATCATTTCAAATGAGAAAGCAATGCAGTTGTGATAAATTATCATGAATTATTCATTTGTTTAGTTGAATGATACATTTGTTTTTGTATTTCAAATGAATTCTTGAACCAAAGACTCTACCCTCTAAAAAGTAACAATAATAGTTGCATTATGCCTTTAAATAAAAGCGGTTTGAACATGATGACGTCGTTCCTGTGATCATATACAGCTCAGGCGTTATCTGTGAACATAAACAACCTTCTCACACAGTTAGTGATCTCATCAAGATGCATTGAAAATGAACAGGCTCACATTATAGATGCAAAACGCTCGAACTTTCCCATGGAAATGAGTTACATTTCACTGTGGTGCCAGCAGCTCTAAACAGGAAAATATGTCCATATCCTCCAAAACTGACACTCTTCATGTCAACAAATATGGAATGAGCCGTCTCAGATCAAGAGAAAACATATGAAGTCTGTTTTAAGGGTGGATTAACCCTTTGAAAATGTTAATCGACGCACTTGGGCTGAAAATCAGAAAATCGTCATTGTGTGCAGTGTGTAGTTGACGTTTGCTGTTTGTGTGTGTGTGTGTGTGTGTGTGTGTGTGTGTGTGTCTGAGCGCTTCTGGGCACAGAGGAAGACAAGCAGCGATGTGTGTGCAAAGCTGGAGTTGATACAGCAGAAGTGGCTTTGATAGCAATGTGTAAAAGTAGACACTGGTAGCGTGTAGACAGTTGGCACCATGAGACAAAGACTGAGAGAGAGAGAGAGAGAGAGAGAGAGAGAGAGGGAGAGAGAAAAAAAGAAAGCGACAGACAGAGAGAGACATTGTGGTTTTTCTTCTCATGGATATATAATCAGTTTAAGAGGAAGTTTTTTCCCCTCGGTTTTGCTTTGATGCACAATCAGATTTCGACCCGCACTGTAATTCTCTCTCTCTTCATCTCTCTCTCTCTTTCTCTCTCTCTCTCTCTCTTTGCGTCCGTCCCTCTGTCTCTGGTTTGTGTTTGATGTGGTGGCACCCTGGCATTGTTCTTCCTATTGTGCCAGTGTGGAAACAAGGAGGGAGGGAGGGGAGAGAGGAAAGGACGACTGGACGGAGAAATGAGAAAGCAAGACACACACAGAGAGAGAGAGAGAGAGAGAGAGAG
The DNA here is from genome assembly GCA_900302615.1 of Holocentrus rufus. Classification (NCBI taxonomy): domain Eukaryota; kingdom Metazoa; phylum Chordata; class Actinopteri; order Holocentriformes; family Holocentridae; genus Holocentrus; species Holocentrus rufus. The sequence goes on along the minus strand of OMLF01016581.1, from coordinate 12,217 downwards.
AGAGAGAGAGAGCGGGGCGGAGGGACAGGCAGGGAGATGGAGCGAATGAGACAGAGATAGATGAAGGGTTGGTATTGCAGTATTGATGTGGCATTGAGGCCCCAGTAAAGTTGAAAATCTGGATATAATTGACAGCTACGGCTACACTGGCAGATCTGGGATTCCCATCAGAATGCGGTGGAATGTTCTGGAGTGTTCCAGAATGACCTCCGAGAACCTTCTGGAAGGGCCGAGCGGGCGGCGCGACTCATATATCATCATATCATCGTCGCAACATACCAAACATTCATGTTTCTAATTATTCCTCCTGCTTTCGCCTCTTTGTTTATCTTCCATTCCGCTGCCCTTATCTTCCCTGGTGTGTGTGTGCATGTGATTGTGTGTGTGTGGTATCTGTGTGTATATTGTGTGTATGGGCATGTGCAGCTGTTTTGTCTCTTTCTGAGTGCATCTCTGTGTATGAGTGCATGTGTGTGTACATTTATGAGTGTGTGTGTGTGTGTGTGTGTGTGTGTGTGTTCACCTTGAATCTAGAGTGCACTGAGCATATAAACTGTCATCTTGGCTCATTTGTTCCTCAAAGTTAACAAAGTGCCTCCTCTGATTACCCTCCTGAGTCGGATCAAGGCGTCCTGACTGGATTTCGTGTCTCCCTTCTTTCCGCTGCCGTCTCGTGGTTGTCGAAGCGTTCGCTTTAATTCAATAAATAATAACTGGGTACAAAACTAGTTTTAATTACAGTGATAATATCCAGTTCAAGGCCTGTAAGCTGCCTGAGGAAATGCAATTGGCAAACTCAATTTTCCACACGTGATTGTCGGGAGTCCAGTTATTATTATTTCCGTTATTGTTATGCATTTACAACTGTTATTCATTCATTCATTTATCTGATGATTTGTTTGTGGTTTTCCCAGCATGCATTGGGCAGAAGGCAGGGAGGAACCCTGGAGAGGTCTGAAGGTTGAGTTTTATTTTCTGCCCTGGACGGATCGAAATACACTCACATTTGCACCAATGGATCATGTCAGAATCTATAAACCAGAGCCTGAATTTGGTCTGATACTTTGAACCCCCCCAAAAAAAAGGTTTTGTCCAAACCGGACCCGCCAAACCAGAACGAAATGTTGGACTCAACCCGAACAAAGCTCGAGAAAATCTTGTCCAAAGCTGACCACCACCAGCCCAGAGCCTCAATAAAAAGCTTCTGTTGCAGGAATTTAAATTTAGGCTGCTCATTAACTGTCGTCCACGATACTCCTGCTGCATCCAGATCAGGGATCATCATCTGCCTTCAGAAAGACGGATGGAAAATCTGAATTTAACATCAGTCAAATCAATCCAAAATTAAAGTTCAATGCCTCTTTGATGACTTCTTTCATCAGTCCATGCCTTATGACAACATATATCCTTGAAAAGTTAATAAAATCATCTCATCTTCGAGTCACTTTGCTGTGTCAGCACAACATTTATATCTTATTTGTTCCTTTATCCCATGTAAGCACCACTTTCTCATCTAATCCCCAATTTGGAAACAAGCTCATTCAAAAATAATTTAAAGTTGATCACATTACATTACCGAGGTGGTCTAATCAATTCAGTTGCCTTTCTGATTGCAGTTTAAAGCCAGCAATCAGTAATTTAAGACAGATCATGTTTTTAAAGAAACTTCCTTTGCAGCCCTGAAAGCAAATAAATTGTTCTGAGCCTTTCTTGTCTATTGCAAAAAATAAAGTTGCGTGTCCCGTCCCAGATGAAAAATATAATATACGCAAAAATTAACTTTTCAGGCATATTATTATGGTTTGAAAAATGCTCCTTGTAACGAAAAGACTGCAAAGACTTTTTTACATGGTGGCTTTTTTCTTTTTTCTTTCACCACCACCATGACAAATATTCTTGGGATCTTTTTGGGGTTTGACATTGTCTGTTTGATATTATTTATGTACAGCAAAAATTAAATAAACGTTTGGTCTTCACCACTCTTTGCGCTGTTTGTGTGCGTGTGTGTGTGTGTGTCCCGGTTTGATTTACAATGGAAAAAAAAGCGCAACAAGTACGTGATCGTGTTTGTGCATGAGTGTGTTTGTGTGTGTCTGCATGCATGTGCATATATGAGTGTGTGTGTGTGTGTGTGGATGTCTTGTATCTGTGGATGTGTTGTGTGGTCCAAGTCTGTTTTTGTGTGTTTACGACCACAACCCCTCGATCCATCGATAGTGACTATCAAGTGACACACACACACACACACACACACACACACTCCCTCTCTCTCTCTCTCATTCTCTGTTTGTCCCTCTGTCGATCTCTCTATTGATTTCGACCGCAGCAAATGACTAATTCCATTTAAATGACTCTCGTTGAATACAAAGGAATCCTTTTACTGACTCAAACTGAATACCAAGAAGAGAATCCGGAAAGCGACCTGCGCTGACTACCAGATGAATCTCTACGTTAGCTAACACTGCATACTGAAAGACAATCCCATCATTGACTTGCACTGAATCCATAATGATTCCCGGCCGCGGATCAGCACGGCCCACCTGGGCTCTGCAGGGTGAAGCTAATTTGCTCCTGATGCTAACTGTCTCTGTTTTAGCCTGTTAGCATCACTGGGTTATCAACTCCTACAGGTTTACGTTGTTTTAACAGTGGAGGGCCATTAGGGTTATAAACCAAACGTGAAAATAGAAAAGCAGATGTTTGTATTTGTCTAATGATGCAGGTTTTGGACAAGTGAGTGTTTACCCCGCTGGTGTTTTTTTTTTTTCCTCTTTAGCCCGTCCTCCCCATGTAAATCTGTGCCCGTGTGCTGAAAGTCACACTGAATGCCAAACAATTTCATCTCTACGTCGGGTAAAGTTAGGACACCGAATTGTGTCGAGCCTTCAGGGAAGGAAAAATCGCAGTCTTACTCCCCCTTCAGTACTTGTGATTTAGACAATAAGAAAGCAGAGAAGCAGATCAAATGTGGAGAGATGGGAGAGAAAACCAATAATATTCGATTCCAGACTGGAGGGAGTATTCATGTGTTCACAAAGTATCCCTGGGCACAGTTCACACGATGTTCTTTAGATCTTTGAAGGCTTTATGGAGTAAATTCCTGCCTGATTGACAAAATGCTTTAATGTTATAATGAGGAATATAATAAGGGATGGTTTAGTCATTATTGTTTCTGTTACATGTGAAGACTGAGCCAGAAACAAGTGTAGCTGGATCTTGAAATGATGTTTTTGTTTTTTTTATTCAGAGATGAGATTGAAAACATCGGCGCCAGTGATCACTGGCATGAAAGTAAAGTAGATTAGGGGCTGCGATTACAGTTTTTCTCAGAAGCTTAAGCACAATCCTCAAAAGACGATGTTTATATCACACCATTAACTTGCTTGCCTACACCATGATGTAATTTCGCACAAATGTGAAGCACATTTATCCAACCCTGTAAATACAATTCTCTACAATTAAGCAATATTCAATAGAGTAAGTCTTGCTATTTATTTATTTATTAATTTATTAGTTTAGTATTCATTACTCACATGCATTTTGTGCATCTTTTCATTCTGCAAATTCTTACACATGCAAAGCAGCAAAACCAACAGACAAAATATGTAAATTACATTGATGTGGTGCTGTGGGGGGTTGTAGTGCAGATTAAACTGACAATACTTTATAGGTGAACCTCGTGAACAGTGACACGCTGTCAGCTTGAGCTCACAAGTGCAACTCATCGACAGCCAGTTGTCAAACACATTTAGGCTGCAGTTCACATTTTCTCAGCTGCAAATGGCTGCATAAACATGGATCTACAAGGAGTGGTGGTTAAATGCTCAGACAACAACTGACCGCTCGACAGAAGATGCCCAAAAGGCGTTCCCAGTGCTGAGACATTTTTTGCAGAAAAACAGCCTGAGATGTCAACATTTTTTTTTTTATCAGCTGACCAGTCACGACGATAAGATCAGATACAGAACTCTGCAACGGTTACAGCATGTCAGCATCTCCGGCTACTTATTTACATCAGCCTATAAATGCCCTTGGCGGTGCTTTATTCGCTCAGAAAAAAAGACAGTTGCAGCTTGGGAAAAAAAACAGTGTGTGTGAACATGGCTTTACACTGCAAGGGCCCAAGTGGGTTTTACAATATGCAGCAGTCAGGCGTCAGACAGAGGAATGGGTGTGACAATAAGTGGTGGGATGGTGGGGAGGAGAATGGGGGCACTGAGGACGAGGAAGAGGCAGAGGAAGACCACAAGAGCAAACCACGTGATCGACCACGGCAGAAACTGGTCAGGCTAATGTGAGCCAGTCCACAGCGTCATCAATAATCCAGACATTCAGGACATTTCAGTGTTGAATAAACAGACATTACTGGATTTGTCTTTTGGTAAACTGAGCTGTATTTATAGCACTGACCCTCCAGTTCAGGGCACACATGAGCAAGAGGTAGAAATCTGCAATATGGCGACGGCAAACAACATCATCGGACAACTGAGAGAGATCAAAGAAAGTGATGGCATCTTTCATAACGTCAGCACAGCCAGGCTCTCCTATATAGATAAGAGGCTGAAGAGGAATGGCGTGAAAATGAAACATTTAAGGGATTTAAGTACAGGTAAGACCTTTTTCAGGGTACATGACACATTTCCTTTCAGAATTGCCTAGCATAGATTGTTTATGCCTATTAGGAATATATCAAAATGGGGGATACATGTTCTTAATTGTATTATTTGAATGATTTTCTAAACTGCTGTTTTATTTTATAAGGGTGATGGAGGTGGAGACAAGTCAAACCATGTGGATGAGGCAGGAAGCAAAGAGGACGTGGCAGCAGCATCGTGCATCACGGAGTCGCTGCGGATGTGCCAGACTCGGTGCGTGGGGGGAAAATGATGACCATATCTGAGAATGGAGTAATCAGCCACATCCTCATCATTTGGCCCTACAACACACAACGCCCGCTGGCTTTCTTTGACGCACTTTTTCCTGAGAAACAAAAGAGGGCTGGTTACAGGGTTGACTTTCCAAATCATGCGGTAGTTTGGGACAATGTGAGCTTTTCAGAATGCATCAGGAAACGGTTAGCTGACCAACGACAGATTCTGATGAGGTTCCTTCTACCCTAATCTCCATTCCTCAATCCAAGTGAAGGCTTCTTTTCAGCGTGAAGGTGGAAAGTTTATGATCATCGGCCTCATGACCAGATGTTTTTTTTTACTGGGTGCAATGCATCACGACACCGTGTGCAGGACATCATGACAGAAGTTTATAGGGAATGTCTGCATCATTCAGGATTTTCCCTCATTGCACTTTTGCAGTACTTTTACAAAGATACAAATTTTGACTATGCAATTTACAGGCTGCAACATTTCAGATTTACAGTAATGATGTACTGCTGTGAATAAACCTTTTGTGGCAAAATCGGCACAGTTTTGACAGCAAAATTACACAGAAAGTGAAAGTATTTTACAGCAGGCTTCTGTATCTGTATCAGAGTTTGGTGTGAGGTAAACAAACACACTCTCGGGTCATGTTTAAGTCAGTAGTTAACTCGTTGCTTGGTGTGGTTTAAAGGTTGAGCCTGTAATATTTCGGCTTTTCCTCCAGTATTATCCGTCCATCCATTTTTAAGCAGCTTGTCCTTCATGGCCGCCGTGGCAACAGCGATGCAGCCAAGGCCTCTCGCTCCTGCTCGGGGATCCCAAGGACTTCCCGGGCCAGCTGAGAGATGTAATTCCTCCAACATGTCCTGGGTCTGCTCCGAGGCCTCCTGCTCCCGGTCAGGTGCGCCTGTTACACCTCCAAAGGGAGGCGACCTTATCAGATTCCTGAACCCGACTCGGCTGACTCCTCCCAGTACAGAGGAGCAGCGGCTTGACTCTGAGGTCCTCCCAGAATGCCGAGCGTCTCACCTTTTCATGAAAGGTGAGGCCTTAAACCCATCAGAGAGACCTTTTTTTTTGCCCGTATGTATCCGTCACCTCATTCTTTCGGGTCACTACCCAGATCTTGTGACCAGAAGCGAGGCTTGGAATGGGGACTGACTAGAAAGCGGCGTATAACTTAACTCAGCTCCTCAGTCCAACAGAGGGCCTGCAATACTGCAGCCGCTGAACCTATTTTCAGGCTTATGGTCCTTCTTTCTCTTATGTGTGAATAAGACCCCCAAGACACCTGAACTTCACCTGATAAAACTCAAACACTTGTGGCAGCTCAAACAGCTCACATTTTAATAAAATCTCAACTTTTATATTTGATATATCCCTACTGACCCAGCTGTGTGTTCTGGTGTAAGAAGACTGAGAACAGCCAGTGCATGTAGATCTAAAAACGTATGTGTAATATGTATGATGAAGAGTGGCAATTAAAATATACAAGCATTTCTAATGAGGTTTGACATGTTTTTTTTCAAACAACGTAAAATATATCTTCCACAGGGATGAGATAATCCCACTAGTTTCTGATACTGACTCTCTTGTTTCCAGAGTTTTCTTGGAACAATTGTTTTTTTGTTCATACTAGTGGGCTGATCTGCCTTATCCTGCCTTGTTTCAACATATTTATTCTTGATTATTGAATTGATTAAATTGATTATCTAATTTTTTCACTCATAAGAAAACCAAGCACTGAATGTGAGACTAAATGACTTACAAAGATGGAGATTTTTTGCAGTCTATGTGCTTGATGACGGCCCAAGCTGTGTCAATATTATATTTTTGATTTATTTGTTTGTTCTTCATTGCTCAATCACACTGAGCCACAAATGCACATGATATTTTAATCACTGATCCTTTATTTGGTGACGCTTTATTGACGAATGTATTAACTTGAAACAGGAGTTAAATATTCCGAGAGACGTAGGGGGTTTTTGCTGGTGAAATGTAGTGTTATGACAGACTCATAGACTGTAAAAAATCTAGACATAATGAGTGTGATGTCATCCGTTGATTTCTGACCGGTCGTTTTGAAGCTAGGAGATTATGTTTACATTTGTCACCATGTTGTCATTTTTTTTTTTTTTACCAGAGCCAGGCAAAGGGTGGAACAAACAGATGGTAAATAATAGCAGGAAAAATATCATAAAAGTAGATTTATAGAGTAAAAGTAAGGAAACTGGATCGTTTGAGGGTTTGTTTGTACAGTTAAACGCAGAGCAGGTCACATTCACACTGTGATACCGGCTAAAACAGCACAGAAGGTGATGGCATCAGTTTTATATGTCAAGCGAAGTGACAGTCAAGAAAAACGACAGTCTCAAAAGAAAACAGTGCTGACAGCCCAGGTCATTTCAGCACAGAGCCGAAGCCCTGTCATTTGATCACACCCCCTAATCAGTGATGCACAGGCCACCTGTCAATCACCAGGCACTCAGCATGACCTGAAACAACCCTGTGCCGTCTCCCCTTAATGGCCCACTTTTAAAAATTGCATTAGAACAAGTGAAATCAGAAAATCACGACATCTTCGGTGAGAAGTCGGGTTGTGGTCCCATTAGAGGAACTCTGCTCACACTTATGCATTGGCTTCAAAAGTCACTTGTGGTTTTGGCCAGTTGGTTTGGTTCCGCAGTGTAAACGTCTTGACAACGCAACAGAAAATGTCTTCAAGCAACTGAAGAAAAATATTAGGAGTCATTTTGAGACTTTTTCCTGCTGAATAGTTGTGCTTCAAAATAAAATTATCTGTACTTTTGCAATATTAATATATACCTTTTGGGGATGAAACCCCATGTAGCTGAAACATCATCAGGTCAAACCTTCTCTCAATTAATCTGAATTCTCAGTTAATCTAATTTGTCACGGTTTAAGTTAAAAACTGTATTTTGCTCACTGAGAAAATATGAAAAGTGTCACCTGTAACTGTGCTGCACGTGAAAATTTAATGGTTCAATGGCAAATTCAAAAGAGGAAAAAGTGTGCATGAGAAAGACAAAGGGAGGTGATGAGATCCTAGAAGAAAGAACCTATAAAAAGAAAGAGAAAAGGTAGAACTGAAAGAGTGAGGCTGAGAAGGAAAAGAGAGAGAAGCATAGAGAGAGAGAGAGAGAGAGAGAGAGAGAGAGAGAGAGAGAGAGAGAGGGAGATGATTGATGGAGCCAAAAAGCCGATTTCTTGCTTCATCTGATCTGCATTACTCTGCAATCAGCAGACACACAAGCGTGCACACACACACACACACACACACGCACACACCTTGCGATCAACACACGTGCACGCTCCTGGTCTGCTCCCTCTCACACACACTATTAGTCTGCAGTCAACACACACACACAGGTTACTGATCACAGACTGTCATCAACAACACTTTCTAAACACACTGTATGCACACACACACACACACACACATACACACACACTCAATCTACACTGATGATGCTTTGGTATGCAGAGGTCAGTGCTCACCTAACTTGGCGCAGATAGCCCTCTCATTTGCACACACACACACACACACACACACACTGTGGCGGGAAGAA